>CM076576.1:700723298-701032118 GCA_034641835.2 Pinus albicaulis | reverse complement strand
ATCATCATGAATGCATGTATAACAAATATTCTTCATACATTAAAGCATACACTAACACGTTTATTTCGGGAACAGCATGATACTTCTGTATTATAAATAGTACGTACAAAAGTAATCAAGAGGAGAGATCACCTGATCCTTCCAAGGCCTTCGCAGACCGTCGTTCGGATCCGTCCAGCCCTTGCCTCGCTAAGACTCCTTCCAAACTGGTGCATACGAGATAACATATAAAGGGATGTATATCTCAAGGAAACAAGGGTTTCCTGAAATGAACTGGGAAAGTGCAAGAGGCACGGGGAATCAGACTTGGATAGGGAATACCAACAGAGTATAATATCAATAATTCTCTCTCTCTCCCTTAGGCCATACACATGAGGTCTTTTTATAGTCCCTCCAAGTAGTTTCAGCAGTTGGAAACAGTTGGCCACGGGCTGGGGTGGTTGAACTACCTGAGTAACCATCAACCCAGCGCGAAATTAGGGATTTTTTATATATTTTTTAATCATTTTAATGGCATACGCGGAAAAGTCTAGTTGTACTCGCGTATACACGCGGAAAAACACGGGCATAGTCGCGTATGGAGGATTTTACACTGTTTTTAAGTGAATTTGTCCAAGTCTGTAGGAATGGGTGCCCATAAAGCCATGAAACAATCATGAATCATGTCAAGGTGAGAAATGATGCTATAACAGATGCCCCCTAATATATGAGGTCAGAAGGGGTACATGATGGCCGAAATGTATTATGCACATAGAAAGAACTCCGCAAGGACAAGAGAGGACTTCACCAGATTTCAGCCTGCCAAAAACCAATGAAAGAAACCAGAGAGTCAACACATGCTGAGGCGGGCATACCCATGCTCAGTCAAAAATACATCATATATATAGAAAGTACTGAATAGATCCAACATGTATACAAGTATAACTGAACTGAAAGTACATAGTGAATCATCTGAGCAGGGCCCGGAAATGCAAGTCTGTATCAATGTCCAAGTATCACATATAGAAAGCTGATCAAAGATAGTGCAACTGGATGTCTGATCAAGTAACTGAATCTCCAAGTACCGGATCATAAGAGGCGAATCAAACGGTACAATCACGCAACTCGGGGATCAACATATAAGATGCTGCTGTGCTGAACTGCAACATATAAGGGTGGACGACAACACTGGCAGAAACTGAGAGAACTGTCAACAGTGAACCGAGAAATGTTGATGCAACCCGAGGTCTTCACCGATCACAACGGCACAATTCTACACACTGGGAATAAATGAGCTGAAGTCGACCATGTGAGAAATCGTTGGATTACCAGGCAATGATGTTTCCCGTTAACCAACGCGAGACGACCCACCGATAATGATAATGAGTGTCAAGGTGCCCCAGTACAATCTGACAAGTGCGAATGAATGAGTTGAAGTCGAACACTTGAAAGAATCTACCAATCAGGAGGCAATGATGAATCCCCACTGTCGATAGCGAAGAGTCTGCCACTGATGACTGCAAACCCTAAGGTACTGACAAAAAGACTCTAGATCTTATTCCCAGAGTAATGAGTCAGAGTCGATGGTAAAAGATCTGCTGGAAGGAAGGCATTAAGGCATCCCACATCAGTCCAGCGCGAGTGTAACCCGCAGGCCAAGATTTGGAAGGAATCGGACGAAGTAGAGTGATGGAACCAAAACCGAAGTACGTTTCCGACGTGCACAAGATGAAGCTAGCGCACGGAAGAAACCCTCCGAACCAACCAATAATGAAAGCTGACACAGAGGCGAGAAATCCACCGATAGGGTCAAATGGAAATCCAGGTACTGCACGAATCCCAAGTGTGATAATGTGTGCTGACGTCGAACACAGGGGAAACCACTCAGTCAAAGACCCATGATGATGATCAAATGCTGAGCACGAGGTCACCTATCAATAATGGAAATAGGGCCAAGGTGCGGCTCTAGGCTTGCTCTCAGAGCAATGTGTCGTAGTCGATAAGAGACAAACCCGCCGACAAGAAGTCAATGGGGACCTTCTCAAACCAGCACGAGCAGAAGATCAAAACATCTGATGTGATAGAACATGATACTGACAAGACCGGGAAGGCCGACTGAATAATGAGTCAAGAGACACCGCAGAATGGCCGACTCGGGCTAGACTTCCCTTGAACAAAAGCACGACTCTGTGATGACCATGGCAGTAAAAAGTGACACTGTATAAGTCTGTCTTGCAGGAGGCAAAACAAACTCTCCATATGATTGGAAGATATAACCAACCGGGGGAGAACTGACAAGTGAAACATGGTAAAGGCTGAACCTAGGTCAAACTAGAACCATCCCAAATGAAGGAAATATATATAAGTATATGTGCTTTGTTCAAGAGCGACAAACTGACTCTGTACTGCCATCAAAATAACGAAGATACATCCCGTTCCCGCTCTTTTTGTTATATTTAATTTTTTTGTCTTTTTCATAATAAGCCTGAAAAAGAATAAAAGAATGCTATAATACAATGGATAGAACGAGTATCAAGAAAGCAGATGCACTAGTTCCTGGGATTGGAACAATCCTATGCTCAATGCAAGGTGGCGAAAACTGGTCAGTGATACTCAGAGGAACGTTCCATCCATGGGTACAAAGGTGTCAAGTCGTGATAGCTAAGTGCATGCAATGGATAACTTGTACAGAAAGTCAAGGTCAAAAGTTGGCTTAAACATCGAGTCCAAATGAAGCCGGCTAAAGGCCAGGATAAACAAGTAGCCAATATGCAATGCAGTAATACAACTTAACGACACCAGGGAGCCTCTAGGGTATAAGCCATAAAAATGATAAGTGATGAAGGAGAAGAATGAAGCTTCAACACAAAAGACATGGCGGGACTAAAGAGGACTCCCGAGCCTACATAAAAAGCAGCATGGGCAACAAATGATAGCGAGGAACTAACTAGGAAGCCCATGTAAAGGAAGGCTCTACCATCAAGTCATGATCTAAAAATCGGCGAGTGAAATAGGTATAATGCTCATGACCTGATGGGATCGACCCTAAGGCAAGTGATCAGTATGGAGGCTAGAATGCAAGATGCAACGGAAAGTGATTCCCTAACCTATATGCCAGTGAAGATCATATACTTGCCGTGAAGAGTCGGAAATCATGGATCAAAAATCCGGAAAACCCCAAAATCGTCAAAATGTACCTGAAATATACCAAACTGGGCACTTCCAAGCAATCAAGTTATACAGCATAGGATAGATCGAAAAAATAAGCATAAGGAAATTTTTGCAAAAATTTTCAATTTTTTAGCCATAAATACACAAATTACCTCTCAATTGGTTCATTATTGCATAGCTGATTTGGAAAAAGAGCTCTGGAGCTAAAAACTTGTTTCGTCAAATTAGGAACAACCGACCGTCGGAATTCAGCGAAACTTCAGGTAGGCTCCTTATTCATCCTGTTTAACCATTTTGTCCGTTTAAAAATTAAAATTAAGTGAATTTTTGCCTAGAAACCCTTCTTAAAAAATGCGTATCTGCGCATACGCGAGTTCAATGAAGTGAAGCCGCGTATACACGCGACTGTGCACAGGAAAAGTCGCGTATGCGCAGGTCCATAACTCAAAAAGAAGTTTCTAATGCAAATTTTAATGAAATTTTTCAGGATGACTATCTCTTGGAGGGAACGTGAGCACAGCGCAATAGACCAAGAGGTCATGCAGGACCGCACGGCACAAAATGTCCTCCGAAACTGTGGATTATTCAAATTTTTCAAAATTCCCAATATGAAAAGTAATGTGAGATTGCTTGAAATGCTGGTAAATTATTGGGAACCGGATCAGGATTGCTTCATCATTGATCAAATGCCACTACGCATAGAAGTGGAAGATATATACTTCATCACTGGACTCTCCAGGAGGGGAGACCCAGTGGATCTACACGGAAAGCCCCTGGGAGGGTTGACCGTGGAGGACTATGTCCAAATCTATTGCGTAGATAATTCCAAGAAAGTTGGCACACAGATTGCAATCAGAGATATCAGGGACTTGCACATAAAGATCCTCCTATTCACCATCGGCAGAGTGGCAGGATCTGCCTCACTGCATCAGGCGTCCAGGACGCACATGAGCATAGCTGTAGAGTGCTTAATTCATGTGTATGATTGGTGCACTGCCCTGCTACAGAACATGAAACAACAACTGGCCTCCATTCGCCAAACAAAAACAAAACACTTTGGCTATGGAACCATTTTGACTACATTCTTCTTCGAGAGAGTTCCAGCTTTGAGACCCAAAGTCATCTCAACTATCAGCAGCCCTCGGGACCCAAGAATCGCCCGTTGGGCAGACATGATGAAGAGACTGGGGGGCAGCGAGGTACTCCGAACTACCTGGGACGATGAGTTCTTCTTATGGTGGAGAGAACAGATCATCGCAGTAGACGACTATCCCTATGCCGGGATGGATTTCCGAGGAGATCCAGATCTAGTACTTCCACCCGGTGCAGCATGGGGAGCAGTCGGTAAGTTTTTTTCAAAAATTTTAACTTATATGATTTTTTTGGATTTTTCAAATATGTATGAAAAATGAAAAACAAACATGTTTTGGATTGGATTCATAATGACTGACAAATGAAAAATGATCATGTTTCAGATGTTGGACCAGTGCGTCCTGAGGGCCTAGCACGTCACAAGCGCCGCAGAGGTGAAGCAGAGACAGCGGATTTTGACAGGACCCTCCAGGCCGTGCAGAGAAACTTGGAGGGACTAACCCGCCAAATCCCTCTGGCTGCTGTGGAGGACTTGCCAGAAGCCGTCCAGAGACGGGTTGTAGGAGTACCCCGGGACTGGGTTAGACTGTTCCGCCGTGTGGCCACTGCGGTGATGTTCTATAGGAACGCTGGGCAGGGTCCTCAGGAGTAGATAGATTTTACATATTAGATGACTGTATATTTTTTGAGACTGAACATGATGGGGCATAAGCCCAAGTTTTGTACGGCATTGATGGATCCAAAATTTTGTAAAGTTTTTTGACATACCGATGATATATATACAGCGATATTTGATGTGATGTGATAAATGTATCAAAAGTATGATGTTTTTGATGATTAGAAATTATTGTATTGAATGATTAATATGCCAATCTAAAGCTTGATTAGCCAATGAGTCAGCAAACCAATTGTCAGCTCGAGGAATATGAATGAATGTTAAAAATTGAAATGACCTTTGTAACAAACGTACCCTCGAGAACAATCGTAATAAAACTGGATCTCGTACCCGATAAGTGTTGTTCAACTGCGACACCACCAGCTGGGAGTCCAAGAAAACTACCAACGAATCAACACCAAAAGATATTGCCTCCGAGAGTAGATGAATGACTGCAGTGTATTCTGCTACGTTATGGGAAGCAGGACCAATGCAGACCCCTCTTGATACCAACAGCTGACCGGAAGGATAGTGAAGAACCCAAGCCGCGGAAGCTAAGTTCCGGGTGTGTCTACTAGCACCATCGGCGAAACCAAAATGACTCATGACATCAACACAACCTGCCAAAGCAGATCAAAAAAACATCACCATCTCATCAAAAATCGAAAAATCAAACAGATATGTACAAGACAAAAAACTACTATATACAAAGCAAAATGCCAGGCCAAAGCCTAGGCATAGTACTTCTTCAAATAGAGCCCATTTCGGGGCTCCGGCAACTCGTTCCCTTCGAAGTCAACCAAGGTATACGCTCCTTTCTTAAGGACCTTCTTGACGATATATGGGCCATACCACATCGACTTAAACTTTCCTGCCCCCAAGGCATCTTTTTCTTGGGCATAGACCAAAACAAGGTCACCTTCGGAAAAGACCCTAGGCTTAACCGCCTTATCGTACTGGACTTTGACTCGGTTTTTATGTGCTTCGTTCAATGTGGCGGCATCTCGACGCTGCTCATCAAGATGTTCCAGATGAAGAAGCCGCTCTGCCAGACTAGAAGTGTCAGGAAGAAGCTCAACAGCCAGTTTAAGGGAAGGAATCTTGCATTCAATGGGAAATACGGATTCCACCCCGTGGACTAACTGAAACGGAGTAAAGCCAGTTGCAGTTTTCACTGACGTCCTGTATGCCCAGAGTGCAGGATATAGCATAATGTGCCAGTTGGATCTATGTTTATCAATCGTCTGTTGAAGAATTGTCTTCAAGGACTTATTCACGGCTTCCACCTGGCCATTGGCCTGAGGATAATATGGAGATGAATGCTCCTGCCGGAAACCCAATTTAAGAGCCAACTCAGCCATCATACTGTTCTGAAAGTGACTGCCATGGTCAGTGACAATCTCTCTAGGTATACCGAATCAAGCGATAACTTGGTTGAAGAAGAAAAGAGCTGCAGTCTCACCATCGTTCCCAAAAGTAGGCATAGCTTCGACCCACTTCGTAAAGTAGTCTACCGCTACGATAATGTACTTGTCAAGAAGAAGCTCAACAGCTAATTTAAGAGAAGGAATCTCGCATTCAATAGGAAATACGGATTCCACCCCGTGCACTAACTGAAACGGAGTAAAGCCAGTTGCAGTTTTCACTGACGTCCTGTATGCCCAAAGTGCAGGATATAGCATAATATGCCAGTTGGATCTATGTTTATCAATTTTCCTTTGAAGAATTGTCTTCAAGGATTTATTCACGGCTTCCACTTGCCCATTGGCCTGAGGATAATATGGAGATGAATGCTCCTACCGGAAACCCAATTTGAGAGCCAACTCAGCCATCATACTATTCTGAAAATGACTGCCATGGTCAGTGACAATCTCTCTAGGTATACCAAAACGAGCGATAACCTGGTTGAAAAGGAACAAAGCTGCAGTCTCACCATCGTTCCCGAAAGTAGGCATAGCCTCAACCCACTTCGTAAAGTAGTCTACCGCTACGATAATGTACTTGTGACCTTTTGCCGAAGGCGGGTTACAAGTAGTATAATCCATACCCCACTTTGTAAAGGGTCCGACAGTAATGACTGGAAAAAGCGGAGCTGGATGAGCGCGCATTTTTCGAGTATAAACCTGACACGGATGACACTTCTTGACCTATTCAATACAATCTTTGAAAATCGAGGGCCAAAAGTATCCAGCACGCAAAATCTTTTGGGCTGTAGCAAGCCCAGATAAATGACCCCCACAAGCTCGACTATGAGAATCATTGAGCACAGCCTCAGCTTCTTCGAAAGTTAAGCAGCGTCTTAGGATTGAATCAACCCCTCGACGGTACAAAGCATCACCAATAATCAGATAACTTTTAGCTAAGTGACGCAGCTTACGACGCTCATCTTTCGAAAAAGAAGGAAACTTTCCGATCTGGAGATACACAATGATATCCCCATACCAAGGATCTTGTGGAGAGATTAGAAACAAGTGTTCGTCCGGGAAGGACTCATCATAGATCATCTCCTCTCCACAAGGCAACTCGGAGATCAATTCCGCAAAGACTAATGACTTCTTGGATTTGGCAGACATGAACTCTAGATCAAATTCCTGTAATATCACAATTCATCTATTATATTTGCCCCCAATCACTCGCCTGCTGAGGACAAACTGAAATGGATTGGCAGCTGCCAAGACATAAGTTTTGCGAAGAATAATATAATGCCAGAGTCGCTGCACAGCATGAACTGCTGCTAAGGCTAATTTTTCTATCGGGGTGTATCGCAGTTCAGGTCCTACCAGTCCTCGGCTAAGGTAGTAAATAACATGCTCAGCCAGAGCATCATCCTCCTGAACCAGAACCATACCAATGGTAGATTCTGCTGTAGCCAGATACAAAAGAAAATCTCTACTATAATCGGGTGGACTCAGTAAAGGAGCAGAGGTCAATGCCTTTTTCAAAGCATCGAACGAGCGTTGAGCGTAGTCATCCCAAAGAAAAGGAACTCCTTTCTTCAACAATCTCATATATGCCTTTGTAATCTCAACATAGTTAACGATAAACCTCCGAAGAAAATTAGACTTCCCTTGGAGACTTTGAAGCTGACGAATTGAAGACGGGGGAGGCAACCGAAGTATTGCCTCAACCTTGAAGGGATCTACCCTTATCCCTTCCCTAGACACAATAAATCCCAACAGCCGACCGGATGTAACCGCAAAAACGCACTTGTTCATATTCAATCGAATTTTATAAAAACGAAATCTTTCAAATATTTGCCGGAGGTGACCAGGATGATCCATCCTCTTTCGAGAATGAGCAACTAGATCATCTAAGTATGCCTCGATAATCTTCTTGATGTCGTGGAAGGCGTAAGACATGGCCTGCTGAAAGGTAGCTCCAACATTTTTAAGACCAAAAGAAATTTTCTTGTATGCAAACGTACCCCAGGGACAAATAAATGCAGTCTTATGTTGATCTTCAGGACGGATAGTAATTTGATTATATCCAAAAAAACCGTCCATGAAGGAGAAAATCTCGTTACCGGCACACTCGTCAATAATCTGATCGATGAATGGTGTGGGGTAATTGTCTTTAGGACATGCCTTATTTAGGTCTTTGAAATTGATGCACACTCGAATCGTTCCTTGCTTTTTATCTACCGGAACGGGGTTTGAAACCCATTCAGTCAGAGGAACTGGGAAAATGAATCCCGCCTTAAGCAGCTTTTCAACTTCAGCTTTGATAGCTGCTGCCTTCCTAGGATTGACCGGATGAAGTTTTTACCTGGCCGGCTTAGCGTTTTCATACGTCTTGATCTCATGCTGGACTATAGATGGGTCTATGCCAGGAATTTCCTCATAAGACCAAGCAAACACATCCCTATACTCTTTGAAGATCTCGGTATAGATTTGAACCTCTTCACGGGAACATTCAGCTCCAATGAAGACATTCTCGATAATGTTGGGATCCCTGGAAATGTTCACCGGGATAGTAGGAGAGATCACAGCCATGTTCCCTTCAGCATAAACCTGTGTTGGTGCCAAAGGGTTCAAGACTGGGTGAACAGATCCAGGAGACTGAGGACTTGGAAAACTAGTTTCAACTTCGTTCAAGTCAGGTGGGAAGTAAGACCGATGATGCAAATCATCCCACGGTCTATATATACCAGTCATGGCTTCCAGGATAGCCTCTTTAGATGGAAGAGTGGTATCAAGACAATCCTGGGCTGAAGAAGAACTAATCGTCCAAGCCGGAGCCACATCACCATCCAACTCTTCCGGTGAAAGAGGAGCTAGAACGGATTCTGCAGTGTCAACAATAGACTGATATGCAATCTCAGCTGCAGAAATCAGAAATGCCATTCCGCCTACTTGACCTTCCGCTAATGTGGCGGTAGGGGAAGGTAAGGTCCAAGGGTCTGAAAAATAATGATTTCGAAAGAACTCTCTTCGAAGGGGAGCCTTGGAGGATGAAATAGCATTAATATGCACCGTAGGAGGAGGAAGATCGAAAGTACCCATCAGGGAAGAATACATTCCAACTCCTAGATTCTCAACAGGCGCCTTAGTATTATCCAACTTAGGAACGGATGAGTCAGAAGGCACATTCAGGTCTACCTGAGGACAGTCCAGTTGATCCATTGTACTGATCCTCCCTTCGTGGGGGAAACATACAATTCGAAATAATGAGGATGCAATGGCATCCATCTCATATATCCAGTTCCTCCCCAACAGAAGGTTGTAGTCCAAGGCTGCATCCACTACCTCAACCTCTATGTTGACAGTTTTGCCCCCAACACAGATGGGCAAAGCTGGGACAATACCATGGGGTCTGTGAGAATGGCCATCGAACACAGTAAGAACAGTGATAGATGGAACAGCTTTGGGAGATCCAAGTGTCTTCCAGCATGCGAGAGACATCACGCATGTAGAAGCACCCTCATCAACAACCGTTCGAAAGATATTGCACTTCTGATACGATGATTTAATATGAAATGACATGTGATGAGGAAGTCTCTTCTTAAAATTATTCATATCAAAAGTAATCAGAAGATAATTTTTCGGATCAATAGCCCCAATGGCAGTGAGCAAAGCACTGCGCTGAGTCGGACAAGACTGGAGTACCTCTAAAGCTGACATAGCACAAGGACTCTGCGCCAGATCTTCTACAATCGAGTAGTTCTGGGCAGCCCTCGCGTTCGGATTAATCGTTGACCGCTTAAAAGATGCTTTTGGCATCCGAGGCATAGACTCAACAGATGGCTTCGTGATGTGAAGCGGCTCAGTAGCATCAGGAACTTCCTTAGCTTTCGAAGATTCCTCTCCGCCATAATCACGGGATCTCGTAGCGATATCCGTGTGAGCACTCATCATAAAAATGTTCGATGGAATTTCCCCTTCCTGGGTACCTCTAGAGGAAGCCCCAGGATTTTGGTTCGCGCCAACAACTAATTGCTACCCTTGGGGAAAAGGGTTTGTTAACACAGCCTGGGAACTAGAAGAACCCTGCTGGGATAACAGGCGCTGAGCATCCTGAATTTTTGGGCAAAGGTGCGTGAGATGGTCTCTAGCACAAAGCTTGCACGGAAACTTCACTTTCTTTTTCTCCTTTTGACCCTCACCAACACGCTCGTTGGTTTTATTTGCATTGCCCTTCTCGTTCTTACCCTTCTTCTTTTTATTTCATCCCTTCTTCTTCCCATCGGATTGTTGATTTCCTTTGGGATCAGAAGCTTGGACAACATTTATGGACAAAGACTGGGAAGGTGATGAATCAGCAAGCACAGCCTGACCAGAAGGAGCAGATTGTAAAGACAACTGCTGCAGTTGAGAAAGCAGGCTGGCTGCACTACTATTGACCGATCCGACAAGCCCGTCACCATGCGGACCAGGTTTGGGTTTCGATAAATCCAATTTGGAGCGAGGAGCATTGGGCAAATACTTATAAAGCATCCCAGACTGAGAATAGATCAGTTCTAACTACTGGGCCCTAAAGATGGCCTGCTCCTCAGAAAATACCCCAGATAGGGATACATCTTTTGAAATATCTGACTGCAGAGATTTCAAAAACCACTCGAGAAGGAATTCACCTGGAATATGAGCTTTGATAAGCCTCTTCCTTCTCCTCCATTCCTAAATGTGATCAGAAATGTGCGTTGCCTCATCCTACTTAAAATTAGCCAGGAGTTCGGTCCCAGCCTCATATCTGACAGGCAACTGAAAATGGTTTAGAAATGTGACAGCCAGTTCCCCAAATGTGGCGAAACTGCCCCCAGTGAGCTCGATATACCATTTGGCAGCATTCCCAGTTAGGGTGCGTTGAAATAATCTCAACCTAATCGAGTCATCGATCAGGGAGTTCGAAGAGCACCATAAGTGGAAAGTGGTGATGTGATCCGCCGGATCCTCTCCATTCTTACCTTCAAACTTTGGAATGTCTGAAGGAAGTTTGGTCGGGACCGGAGGCCACCCCGGACTATAACGAATCGGGTCATTAGTCAACTTCGACAAATCTGGCAAGTTTAACGTTGCCAGAAAAGGTAAGCGAGGCGGAGCCTGAGGATTCCATCATTGATGGGATGGATTCCCAACATTCTGAAAAGAATAGCCTGGATTTGATGAGGCACCAGGCTGCCAGAAAGGACTCGTAGAAAACGGAGAAGAACCTCCTCCCCACGCCGAGTTACCAAAGCCCAGACCAGTTCCCCCCGCTGAAGTATTGAATGAAGAGGAGAGCCCCTGATAGGGGTTCCAGGCATTAGAAAGAGGAGAAAAGGTCTGGTAAGCACTCGACGAAGGGAAAGAAGTATTCCCTTGATGACCTGCGTAAAACTGATTCCCTGCCCCCGCTGTAGTAAACACAGGATTCCACCCTGTAAAAGTAGTCGAACTTTGCCCCCCAGACCAAGGGTTGAAACTCTGGGTCTGGGACGTAAACGGAAACGACCCTAAAGAAGGATTGGAACTAGGAATATGCCCAGTCCCAAAGGGGAAACCCTGAAACGAAGCTGATCCACTAGCCATGTTAGACATGGGTGTAGATCCAACTGCACCGGCGGAAAAGGAAAAAGAGGGATTTCCACTAATGGACATCCCTGAACAGAAGGGACCAGAATGAGAAGCATATGCTTGGGTGAACCCAGAGCCAAACATAGTAGCACTAGAAGCAATCGAAGATGAAGCAATAGTGCCCCCTGCTTCAACAGAAGCAGGATTCTAAATGCCTGCAGCACTCACGGTAGAAGCCGCGTTCCCAGTCGTGGCCATCGAAAGATAAGAATGATACGAAAGATCCGGCGGTCTCTCCGACTCCGGTCCGATGTACTGAACAACGAACGGATAATCAGGAGGAAGAGGAGATGGACCTGTAGCAGGAGGCTCATGTACGTCTTCGATTTGAAAATATTCTTCCTGAGGAAACAAAACTCGCGAGGTGAGCGGAACGCTCCTCTCGGGACCGACACCAGAATCAGCTATGAAACCTTCAGACCTTGGTGGAGGATCTCTCTCCACTGCGTCAGAATCCACAGGGTGGTAACCACCTGCTAAATCACTCCTACGCCTTCTCGAAGAAGGCTCTGCACTCTTGGGAGATAACCCCCGGATTCTCCTCGAACGTCGAGGCGCTTGATCAGCCACTTTTATAGATTTTATAAATTAGACTCAAAAAAGTGAAAAGCTAGGCAAGCTAGGAGCAAAGAGCACTCACTAAAATAAAAATCCCTAGGATACAGTCAAGCAAACAGCCTCCAATTATTTCCGCTCCGAGTGATGAGGACAAGACACCAAAATACAGGAAAGCGAAGTATAGGACCTCCCGAAAGCAGTCTGGGATGATTAGGGCCCAGAACAACTAGCGAAGGTATCAGAAACAGTTACGCCGACCTCCTAACGACAGCCTTTGCCGGCTCAAGCACCCAAGCTTCGCAAGGGCACCCCCGAGAAGTACTGCTGAAAGTGATGCGACGTCTGCCTCAGGTACCACGGGTATTCCCCCCCGCAGTCACCTGTGTGGAACCTAGGAACAGCAACCATGGACACCAATCCGTATCAGAAGCTGGGCGGAACGGTCTTGAGGTTAGATTCAGCTAATCGGAGGGGGGGTATCCCTCTTCTTAACCTTCACTTCCCCTCGCGCTTGACTCTCGGATGAGAGCTTTCCCAATCCACCTCACGGAGTTGGATTTCGCTCAATTAATCAACTTCTATGTTTGTTTGAGCGGCCTTGGAGAGTTAACTCTCCTCTCACCTATTCCAAGGCCCTACAACCTAGCTAGTTGGTGATTGACACTTAGTAAAACTTGCTAGTTGATTTTAGATTAAATCGCTTATTTTAAGGGTTGTTATATTAAGTCACAAGGATATGGAGATGAAACGTATGGTGTTTTTGACGCAAAAGAAATTAATAAAAACTTAACTACATGCAAATGCAGTTCTTTGTCTTTCGATGAAGAGCAATCTCTATACAGGTTCTACGAGACTAAAAATGTATTTTTTCTTTTCAAATAGCAAACTCACACTCACAAAAACTAAGAAATTGACTAAATGATTCAATGCACCTAATGCAAATAACTACAAGCATGTAAATCCTAAGATGGAAATCTCTTAAAGCAGAGTGAAATTCCCAAAAAGTCCTTCAGTTTTAACTCATATTTTGTTGTCCAAAAAGCTAATTCTTGAAATCAAGAACTCTTAAAATAAGGACACCAAAAACACTTAAAAACAAGAAGAAGAAATCAAGTGACAACTCCTCCTCAAAATCAAGCCTAAAACTAAAGCAAGAAACTTCACAAAAGCTTCAAAATTTGTAGCAAACGAAAAATGAAAATGCAACAACAAAAGCAAATAACAAGTGAAAATGTTCTTTAAGCCTTTGAAATGCAAAAACAAAAATCAAAGCAAATTTTTTTTGAACTTTTTTGTTTTATAGGGAAAGAGCTCGAAAAGACCAAGCACAACTATCAAAATCCAAACCAAAACGGGACCGAATTTCAAGCACAAACTTCAACAATGCTCCCAAACCTTATAAAGCTAACTCGTAGCAAGACCAATAAGAGAAACGGAAGACCAAAAACTCAGCCAATCGACCTAGACAAATAGCGCAAACTCGTTGCAAACAAAGACTCCAAAGAAGCAAGAAAAGCTCTTCGAAAGATGCAACAAAACCTAGCCTATGGAACTCAAGAAAAACCAATAAAAAACGAAGAAAAAATCACAATGTGAAGCACAACACAAAGATAGGAGCGAGTCAGTGAGCAGAAGCTCTCTATTCTGATAAAGCAGAACAGCCAAGAATGCTCAAAAAGCGATCTTGGAACTCAATCCAGAAGTGCCAGCACCAGAAACAACACTTTGCCAAAAATACTAGTTTTCGATCAAACGAAAGAGAGAACAGACATGAAACCACTTCCTTCACACTCCAGTAAGTACAGAGACACTGTAAAAATAGGCCTCCACAGCCAGAAAGGACCAAAAATTCAATAAACCCAAAAATTCAAAATCTGCCTAGGTATACGCTACTTTACAGCTATGCAACCAGCGTGCATACGCGTCTGTTCTAAGGGAAACTCGCGTGTACGCGGGTTCCTTCAGACAAAATTGTGTGTATACGCGACTGTGTGTAGAAAAAAGCACGTATGCAAAGGTAAATAATGAAAAAACAAAAAGAACAAGCCTGGAAAAGACACCAAGACTTCAGACTGACTGCAAGAAAATAAACTGGACTGCAAATGAAAGTTAAAACTGCTGGGATCCTACCAAACAGCTGAAACCACCCAATAGGAGAATCACAAAAATGTGATCCCCAGCAGAGTCGCCAGTTCTGTTTCGGGGAAATCTCACCCTAGAGGTTGGTTGGGGTACAACCTCCACAGAGCAGGGGCATGCTACTTAACAGAGAGTCACACAACCATGCACGTTCAGAAAAACTAAATAGAGTAGAATGAGAAAGTTACCCGTAGGTCCTACGGTTGAAGTAGATCCACGTGGGGTCCAAACCCCCTGCAACCGTCCTTCCTTCTTAACCTGAAAGACAAGAAGAAACCAGCACGAAGAACAAGTTGTACAGCATATATCTACTCTAAATGTTAGTGAGATTCATGTAAAACATTAAATAAATCATAATGAATGCTTGTATAACAAATATTCTCATACATATAAGCATACACTAACACGTTTATTTCGGGAACAGCATGGTACTTCTGTATTATAAATAGCATGTACAAAAGTAACGAGTGGAGAGATCACTTGATCCTTCCACGGCCTTCGCAGACCGTCGTCCGGATCCGTCCAGCCCTTGCCTCGCTAAGACTCCTTCCAAACTGGTGCATACGAGATGACATATAAAGGGATGTACATCTCAAGGAAACAAGGGTTTCCTACAATGAACTGGGAAAGTGCAGGAGGCACGGGGAATCAGACTTGGATAGGGAATACCAACAGAGTATAATATCAATAATTCTCTCTCTCCCTTAGGCCATACACATGAGGGGTTTTATACTCCCTCCAAGTAGTTTCAGCAGTTGGAAACAGTTGGCCACGTGCTGGGGTGGTTGAACTACCTGAGTAACCATCAACCCAGCCCAAAAATAGGGAATAATTATATATTTTAATTATTTTAATGGCATACGCGGAAAATTCTAGCTGGACTCGCGTATACACGCGGAAAAGTACGGGCATAGTCGCATATGGGGATTTTTACACTGTTTTTAAGTGAATTTGTCCAAGTCTGTAGGAATGGGTGCCCAAAACCATCAAAGCAATCATGAATCATGTCAAGGTGAGAAATGATGCTATAACATCAGCCATACAGTGTGATTCAGCCATAAATCTGCAGAATATGCTTCTTGTATTTCATGTTTATCAAGAAACCCTTGCCAGGTCATCTTGGATTTTTGTAAAAGAGGCTAGATCTCTGTTTTTGTGCCTCATTGGTTAACATATAAGTAGATATATTTTTTCTCTCATATTTTTAAGTATAAACCTCAATAAAATGCGTTGTCACTTTCTGCAGTAAATTATGTCTTGCAGTAGTCTTAGGGTTTCAGTGTTTTTGGGTTGTTTTGAGCATGGGAGGCCTGTTTAACTAGGCTATAATGATTTGTTCCTGATTTTATTTTATATCTGATTGATATAATGTCATATATAATGGATACATGGGCTGCATTCATCTTTTAATGCATAGAATTCTTAAAAATGCATTTTTCATGCATGTATTGTTGATTTTCCCATTTGGGAATATTACATATGATCCCATCTTGTAGGATAATTGTGGCAGAAAACAAGTGTATGAAAAGACACTTTTTATAATTTGTTTTGAGGCAGGCATGGGATGCATTGTGTTGGTTCCACATGTGGGACTATGATCCACCTCTCGGTTGTCATATGGAAACTTTTTTTAATTTGTTTTTCTTCCATATATTGATGATGTTCTTAGGGGAAACTTTGTTGGGAGGATGGCACAAGAGTTGGAGGCACCCATTGGGAGTATGATTCTCCATACTTCATATGTTTCATGTTTTAGGAGAAACAATGGCAAGCCGTGATTTCCACACTACATCTCTTGTCTTCATGTGGGAGGAGCCATTTAGAGAACTTGAGTTCTTGGGAGAGGCACTTCATGGATGTTTTGATTGGTGGGCTAACTTGCGAAATTCTTGGAGACCATAATATTTCAGCCCAAGATCAGTATCAGCCCCATACATATCATAAATGGAGAGAGAAAAAACATGGATGGAAAAATATAATCTCTCTATACAACCCCAATACATTGCATGAACCGAGGGTTGATGATTTATTTGATGGGATACCTAGGATGGCTCATTTCATTTCAATGATAGCATGGGTATGGGAGTCTCTTATTGGGATGGATTTCCCCAATTTTCATAATCTCACTTACCTTGAGTAGGCCATTGGACAGCAAGAAGTTTTCCACTTACACCTTCCACTTTCTCATGATGTAAGCCATTTTGTTTTGCATACTTGGGAGGAACTATTGGGGGGCAGGTTTATTGCAGATTATTTTGAGCAGTGTTGGGGACTATTTGATGAGGAGGCTACAAGAGGAGGGAGGTATAATTTTTCCATATCCTTGTAGTTTCTTGAGGACAAGAAACATTTTGGAGGGCAGGACTGTAATATTCCAAAAATTTAGCCTTCAGCTAAATGGAATATTATAGTTTATTTTATCACTAGGTAGGTGAATAAATGGGTAGGGAGACTCATAAATCTCCTTAGAAGGAATAATAACACTCATAATGTGAAAGGAGGAAGAATAAGCAGTTGGATTAAGCACCTTTGGGTGCAAATTGGAGGGGATACATGTTGAATAGGTCAACTTTGACCAAATCAACAGTGTTGTCATGGAGGAGTGGCATTTATGATGAAACAACGCAGTTTTAGTGGAGGAAAAATTGCATGAGCTTAGTGGCATTTATGAATGGAACCCAATGTGAGAAGGATCACACAATATATATGGAAGGGATGGCATCCATTGTTATTCATGTTTTGGATTATTATTTTGATATTGGTCTGTTTAGATTTTGCATCCTTTAGCTATTTAGCAGGGTTTGTTGTGCTCTTTAGCACAAGGGTGTTCTTGATCGGGAATCCCTACCTCATCCTCAAGGAAGGAGAGGTTCACTGGAATGAATTTTCTCATTCCAGAATTTTGGCCAAGCTACCTCCTTCATCTACAGTGCAGTTTTTGTTTAGAGTTGGGTTGTGTTGCAGGGTGCAGTAAAGGAGGATCACATAGAGCCAATTCTAGGTTTTTTTTTCAGTGGAGAGGTAGCCTATCCATTGAAGGATCAGCAAGGAGGGCCCCTAGGCATATTTATATATTTTTTGCATCAGGCCAACCATCTACCATCCCTCACATCGCAGTTTCAGTCTAGATCTGCATTATTTTTAGTGGCAGTTGCTGAGAGGGTTCATTGAGCTCATCAAGAGGGTCTATATCTGAATAAAGGGATCAACCTTCTATTGAGAAATACCATTGGAGGAGGGAATTATCATTTTAGATCTGTCATATCCTCATTCTATTTAGTTCCAGATTGCAGTGACATATCAACCCTAGGGTTATTTGTCAAACTATGTATTTTTTTTTGTATTTCTAGAAATATTTTATAGGTTGGCTAGAAATCATGTATTAGAGCCCTGTTGAAGCCTCGAAAATCGCTGCAGCAAAATTGGGGGATGACCACCTGGTCCAGACCTTAATATAGCTCCTTTTTTGTTTATGATAGTGGCTCCAACTGGTTTAACTAGGTCCAGATACCTTTTCCCTATTGCTATTGGTTTAAAATATATCTTTAACTACCAATAGACAGAGATATCATATCACTTATTCTTGTTGATCGGGCAAGAGAATGACCCTTAAGCTGATTTGGGTTCAGCCAAACCACAACTAAGATTTTGCCTCTTTGAGAAGAGGACTTAAAATAATGTAGAACTTAATCTAAATGCAAACTTATTCTATAATGCAAGAAAAAGAAACTAATCTAAATTTTATCTTAATTAAGTAGATATAAATCTAACCCAACTAAGAGCAAGATAATTAAATAATGAGAATTTAAATATGTTTGGCTTTTAGTTAATATCAAGCTAACGGAGAAATTCAATTAGCATGACATTTGTGAATACCAAAACACATCCTATTGAGACCATTTAACTGAAATAATAAATCAACAACACTCTGGAAGAAATTCACAAAAATTATATTGATTATCAAATCAGTCAAGCCAATAATTAAACAATAACATGTGGAAGAAATTCGCAACACATTACTATTTAATAAATCAGTTTTATAAGACAAATTTCTGAGTAAATAGTTACTCAGAAATCAGAGTTAATCCATAAGAACAGAGATACATAACAATATTGAGACAAATTATCCATATCAACAGAAATGCATAAACATGAATAAGATGAAATAACAATTTTATTATCATAAAATTGAAATTGGTATTTGATACAAAAATGCCAAGAATACCATTTAATTGAATCCGCTTCTCTAATCCTAGTCTCTAACAGTCTTTTACATTACTTGAATTTCTGTTTTCAAAACTAGAGCTACATAAATGCAAACTATGCCCATCATACATCATTCAAGATATAAAGAAAAACCCTCAATAATGTTCAGATCTGAAATTTTCTCTCCTCCCTTCTACAACTCTAAATTCCTATAACAGAAATGCTTTTAAAAGTCCAGAATTGCAGAGGAGAGAAGCCCTGTTTTTACATTTTGCAATCTGCAATTTATAATATTTCCAAAAGTATTTTGAGAGGAGAGTTTGTTGAAGAAAAATCCGCCCAATCCAATTTTAATTGCTTGAAATTTCCAATCTTTAATTGCTGGAGCTTTCTCATTGATTGAGAGCTTTTTCTCCATATCCCTTCTATTGTTTTTCTTGCAAAAAGAAATTAAAATGAATTAATGTGCAACAATAAAATCAAAATATTATTTCTAGCATTAAAACAAATCCAATCAAATTCTATTTAAATAAATAAAAAGGAAATTTGAGATTTTATTTGATGCTCATAACAATTTTAATTAACCAATGATATTATTGATGCATAAATCTGTAGTTAGAAGAGGCTTGGGCAAATGAAAATGAAGAAAACAAAACTCAGAAAATTGATTTTGTTTTAGAAATTCGGAGCTCGATCTTCTGCCAGATTTTTTACCCAATAAATGACCAAATCTGTTAGTGAAACCTGCTCAGAAATGTTCTCCTTGATTTTTTGTTTCCAATGAGTCATCCTAGGCCTCATTTGGTCAAGTAAAACTCAATCTATGAGCCTCCAAAGTTGATAAGTCAAATCTGATATAAATCTGGAAATTATGTTGCTTGGCTAAAAATCAGAATTTTAATTAAAAATTTAATCTTAAATTAGCCTCTAATTATCTAATAATTAATTCTAATTTAATTTTTTAATTATAAACTAAAATAATTATTTAATAACATATTTATTAATTAATATTAATCTAACTAACAAATATAATTACTATTTATAAACAAATTAATCTAATTAATAATTAATTTAATTATATTTTCAATATTAATTAATTTAATTAATTTAAAATTAATTATTTTCAATATTTTCAATATTAAATTTATTATTAAACTAAAACTAAACTAACACTATATTAACTTTAAAGTAACCTACCACTAACACTAACATATACTAACCTACCACTCCACTTCATTAAACTAACACTACTTAACATTCCCATTACTCTAACATTAAACTAATTTTAACACTATCACTCCACTTCACTCATGTATGAGTGAGTTTGAAAAAAAAAAAATGACTTGTGCCTTTGACATCGCCATCGGCATATCGGAGGCGAGGGCCATTGGGCTTTTGAAGAAATGGATTCCATGACAAATCTCGATGCGATGTTCCAATGATTTGTTTTTTATTATTTTTTATATTTTATATTTTATATAAATTTGTTTTTATATTAAATTTTAATTTAATTAATTTAATTATATAATAATTAATTTAAAATTTAATGTTAAAAATTAGTTTTTTTTGTTTTGGTTTCATTTTAATGATTTTAAGTTATGAATTTTTCTAAGGCATGATTTTCCTAAATAAACTACAGCCACTTTGATAAAAATGAACTACATCTACTTCGACATTTTGGATTTTTTCGAGATGAAAATTGGAAAATTGGAATAAATGACTGAAATCCCGATGCTTTATGATTTGGTTGTATAAGTGAAAATAAAAATTGTTAGTAATAACTAACTAGGGGTTAATATTTAAACTAAATGCATTATTGAACTAATTTAATTTTTTAACCCAGGTGACATAATTGATTAGACTTCAAAGGAGTGCCATTTACAAACCAATTGACCAAATGAGGTGAAACAAGCAGCAATGAAAAGCTTATAAAAAATCGATCATAACAAAGCAATCAAAACAAGAATCTAAAGAAAATGAAAAAATAACAAAATCGTAGGATAATTAACTTAATAAAAATCCTAAAAGGCGTTTAGCCAAAAAAAATTATAGGAAGGGTCCCCATTATTTGAAATGAACAAGTCAAAAAATGGGGCGGCGGGGGGGGGGGTTGTTGTGTTTTACCACAAAAAGCCCATATATTCCTTTTTGGGTATTTATTTCGTATCTATTAGCCATATTACATCAATATATGTTTACAACAGCAACTACACTAATATAGACAACGTTGTCACTGCTTTCCGGCATTCTATATAGTAGCAACAACTCATGTGCGTATTGATGAGTGGCTTGACCCTCAAGATACTTTTGTATATTTTTGTTGATATCTGAATAAAATTATGGTTGCATATTGATCCCTCTTATGATATGTTCATAGCTGTTGTGTTTTACATTATTATGTCTTGTATTGCTGCTATTTCCATTTTGGAATATTACGAACCTACCCTTGGAGAAGCAGAGCCGTTTCCTCGAACTCATTTCTGATTCACACCTATCCACTCTCCCTCCCATGGAGGCTATTCCGATGTCCTTATTCCGTGTTACCATACAGCTTATTCTAGTAGTCATATTGGGAATGTTGCATTTAGAAAATGCCGATAGGGTGACTAAAGCAGGTTTAGGGTTCCCTGTTTTTCTACTTATTCTTGTTTGAGCATGCAGACAAGTTCGATGGTTTAGGTCTGAACAGGTTCTCCATGAGAAACGCTTAACCCAAATTTGTTTTTTGATGGACTCCAGCAGTTCGCCAGCATTCATACGGGAAGGGGTATGTGAAATTCATCATGGATTTCATGTCCAGGGCCTTGCAATCATACATGATAGCCCCCCACCTAGAATTTTTCCTCAGCAAAAGGAGTGGCTCCAGTTCAGTGAAATGGATTGTGCTAGTGATTGGTACTTGTTTGAATATTACACTGCGATTGGGGTCTATGGTTCCGAATTTACTTCTTACCACTTTCCATTGTTCCTGTCCATGAGGATTTTCACCCTTGAGTTCATCCGCGAAGTCCTAAGTGCCAACCAAGCCTACTTCGTGCCCATGAAAAAGGGATATATCTTCAGGCTCCCAAATGTTGTAAGCCCTTTCACCATCTATTCAAGGCAAATACTCTCATCTATGGAAGGGATGTTGTGGAAGATGAATTTCCCATGGGGAGATGCTTGGCACTACAATCCTAAAGGATTTATCACACGTAGGAAGAAGAATATTAAGTCCAAAACATATGAGCATGAACCTAGGCCTATTATTGAATGGAAAGCTAACTGTGATTCATGGCCTTTGGATACAGAGATGGAGGCTGAATCCCTAGCCACCAAAGGAAAAGGAGATAGTGTACTTGGTGACACAGAAGTGTTGGAACTTGAAAATCCCCAAACTAACCAAGGATTCATGGACAAGGAGGAGGAAGGTCGGCTCAACAAGAGACAAAGGATTGAAGGCCCTAAGGAATAGGAAACTCAGATTCCTAACGATGAGGCCTCACTACTCATGGGTCATGACA
The DNA here is from genome assembly GCA_034641835.2 of Pinus albicaulis. Taxonomy (NCBI): domain Eukaryota; kingdom Viridiplantae; phylum Streptophyta; class Pinopsida; order Pinales; family Pinaceae; genus Pinus; species Pinus albicaulis. Next base: position 701,009,766 of record CM076576.1, on the reverse strand, counting down.
AAGAAAGACCAGGCTTTCAACTCTCCTATGATTCCGCTTCTTCTTTGGCACCTTCAGAACTTTCACAAGCTGTCACATTGGGTAAAGAAGAGGCAAGGGAGCAGATCGAGGCCAAGAATCAATCTGCAAGGGAGAAACTGAGAGCATAATTATCTCAGTTCATAGACAAGCATCATACTAGGCTCACCTCAGCCTTGATGTGGAGAAAGACCAACTTTTATTTTTTGTCCAACATTCATCCTCTCATCCATTACCCCCACGATCCAAGTATAAAGCCCTAGAAATAATTCTAAATTTGGCTTCCATCCCCTTGCCTGATAAGTTAAATTTGCACAAGTCCATCAAGGATATGCTACAAACTGAAGTATTAAATCATACCATTGCCTGGAAGAAATCAGAAAGGATATTGACTCAGATGAATATCACTCATCAAAGGGAAAGAGAAAGTGCTAAAGTTGTTGTCGCACAGTTGGAAGAATGCAAAAATACGATAAGAGGTAAGGGAGTTGATCCCAAATCAGCGGTACAATCCCTTATAAGAAAAATTGAGTTGGAGGTATAGGATTTGTGACGCAAATTGGATATCCCCCATTCAAAACATATTCAAACAGAGGAACTAGACAGAGTGGAAAGGGAAAAAGACGCCCTCACCATGGCTCTCGCTCAGAGGGATGAGGAGAATGCAGTATTAAGGGAGAAGTTTTCGGTGCTACAACAAGCTCAGGATAATCATGTGTGTGTAGTACCTATACTGGAAGACCCACAAAGTGCTCCAGAATAGTTAACCAAGGATCTGGCGGACCTGAAGATTTTAGAGGATGAGACATGAACCACTTGCAGACTCCTGGATGAGGCCAAGGTGGCCTATTGAAAGAACCAAAAGAAAATATCGTCCCTACAGAAGGAAGTAGACACCCTCCACAGGGAGGCCGAGGGACACGAGAAGTCTATCAAGGACTTGAAGTCGCATATTAAAGGGAATATGTCATTAGTAGAAGCTAGGAAAATAGTCTAGACAGAGATCATAACAGAGGTGAAAGAGCATTGGGAGCTCAACGTGCTAGCCAATGACAAGAAGAATTCCATCTGAGACTATAAGATACTGCTGGAGGCCGACCGTAGGGAAGGAGACGAGAATGCAGCAACACCAAGAAGATATATCAAGTATATCAATGAACTCCCATCTGAATATCTAAGCATGCCCGGAGTGGTTGACCATTTCAGGACCATCATGGAGGTAACTAAGATGATCCAGAAAGAGGATGCATGGGTAAAAACATTGGGATATTTAGCAATCATGACACAAGGAGTGGAGAGATTCGATCAGGAATGGCATAAGTTATTGGAGGATGGTATTCCCCCATGATGGGATCAACACTTAGGGAAATTGCTTCCCTTTACCACTTATGACCAGAAAATGTCCGAGATCAAGTGCAAGGTAGATTTAATATTGGAGAAGACCTCCCACCTGAAGGCAGATACCTTAGTAGAAGCATTATGCAAGGAATTATTTCTCCTTGCCTAGGTTAAGAGATTCTTCTCAACCCGCCTTGACTAATCTGAGCTTACTCAACTTCAATCTATGTTTGAGTTCTTTAGCATAGCACCTCTACCCACAAAGGTCATCTGGCAGAGGTGCAAATCCTCTAGCTCCTTCCACCTCGCAGCAACTGCCACCTCAGCCGCCTTGCCAACCTGGCTCCTCTACATCTTTAGTTAGACCACACAACTCCGGGGGCTCTACCATGCCTCTTTGAAACCATTAAGGATATCATGATCAAGCCCATGCGGCCTTCGTTTTTAGTTCAGTTTCAGTTTCAGTTGTGTTGTAAAATTGGGTTAAATCTTGATTTCACCCAAAGTGTTGTTTAAATGTTATGTTTCCATTTTAATCAGTGTTAGAAGAATAATTCCTCTGATACAATGTAGTTATATCGCATTTTTTTATTTGGATAGGAAATCGTAAAATCAAGAAATAATATATGTCCAAGAAAATATCTGGCCAAGGTGCCCAATGTAAAAACTATAAAAATCCAACTCAGAGACAAAGAAAAGGTTTTGATTTCTCTGGAAGTTATGAGTTCATATTTTTTGTAGAAATTTTTTTAATGTTTGGGATAAGCTCTTAATGCATATTTGGAAGAGCTATTTTGAGAATATAATATAATGAATACTTGTTGCAAAATGGATTCCTACTTGGCTTTTGAGAAGTATGTATGCCTCTTCTATGTATTGGTTTAATCTTCTTATTCAATTTTTCGATATTTTCTTTCAAGTTATCATATGTTCGGAATGCTGGCTACTAATGGTTAATTAATGAATTTACCTTACATGGTACTCATATACTGATCATTCAGCTGTCTTAATTAGGCTTGACACATGACTCCCTTCTCATAATTCTTATCTAGACCATTCTCTTCTTTAAGTCGCTGGAGGGTAGATTCTTACATCTTCGTAGGCTTTGTTGGGTCATAAAAAGGTATCTTTTAAACACCTAATTAGCCTACATTAATCATCAATCCGGGAGCGACTTTTTATTTCAAGAGTGTACTTTGTCTGAGGCTGCAATTGTCTAAGAGCAATGCTGTCATCTGTTTGCTAATCAAAGACTATGAATAAGTAATGAACATAAATGGAACAGCAATGTGAAATGAACAGCAATTACAATTCTAATATATTCAAGCCACTAGATTTATATGCTTCAATTCTGTCGACATCTTCTTACCATGCAAAAATCAATTATAACAGATTATAAACTAATGGAACAGCAACTCAAATCAGATACAGGTCGGCAAAGCTTTATAATAACAACAAGATAATCAAACAGTGAATCGTCCTTCTTGTAAAGAATGAAATAGAAATGACTCTGTATTTGATCCAATCAACGATAAACCAATTCTGTAATTAAAACAAACATTAAACGCACTCCACACGACAGTAAACAAGGATTAAAATACAAACAGCGAAGTGATTCCACCAGAGCCGGGCCCTTAGCGCTAGTGAAATACTGCTGGGATAATTCAGAATTGTAGAAGGTAGATGAAACACGTGTCTTATATTAAACCAACACAAATTTTTACAGATAAGTTTCTCTCAAAACAGAGAGTTAATAAAACATTACATTACAGAGAAAACGTAAAGTCTTCCGACCAATTCCTAACTTCAACCACAATCATCGTCCCTTTGTCACTAATAGACATGGCTTTATATATCAAATCTTGACAGACCAATCAAGGAATAAGATGAGTTTGAACAGCGATCCCTCAGGATCGAAAGATCCTGAGGGATTCGCTCCTCTACGTTTAGTCATCATTTTGTTTACTCTGACTGAGGCCGAGCTGTCCCCTGCCTCTCTGGGCTATTCATTCAGATCTCCTTGCCTTTGGCTGGATATGGTTCAACGCTGATGGAGAAGCAGTTAGATTGTTCTCAACCCTGCCTTTGGTACAGCTGTTCACCTCTTTGAATTCCTGTTTGTCAATCACAAAGTAACCTTTAGTCATCTTTTCTTACTAAACATAAACATTTCCAATTCTATAGTAATTCTTATGATAAATTACCTTTCCAAGGCAAACAGGAGTATATCTATGGTAAAAGAATGAGTAAATACATAGTAATTTCATACCTCTTTCACTGCCCAACATACCCCCCTGCTTAATATTTTTCATGCCCTCATGAAAACTATAGTTCACATGGAGAGCAGTCAAAGAATAAGCCAGATAAGGTTTGTCATCAACAGGCCTAAAACCACGTAGTGCAGCTAATTCCTCAAAAACATGTTTTGTCTGTCCTTCAGGAATTTCATAAATAGATTTGTAGTCCGAAGCAGGGTACCATGCAATAGGGTTGTGGAACCTACATCCTAACCAGTATGGTCCTTCTTTTAAAACAATATGGCTATAGGAAATCAAGCGGTCTGCTACTAGCCCAAAGTTTCTATAATTAAATGGTTCCCTATTTTGCACATTCTGATTGGAGATTCTCCACCGGACCTTGGCTACTATATAAGCTTGGTTTCTAATGGATGAGAAATAGTCTGTTCCATTCAAAATAATTGATTTGTGGACACGCCCCAGAGTTTGGGTAACGCCTTCCTTTGTCATCAAACTTTTCTGTCTAGCCCAAAATTGAAGTGGGTCCTGAGGTTCACTTCTGACCCATAGATCTAATCCATTTTCCTGCATTTGAAAGGCGTTATAAGCTTTAAGCCATTTTATATGATTTAAAGCAAAGGAAATGAATGCCTTAAATTGAACATCTCCAATAAAAGGGCTAGAGTTTGATTCACAATCATTTTCAAGTATTAGATTTTGCAAGTAAAATTCACACAAAAGGCGTTGTACTTTGATCCCATAAAGTTTGCAGCATGATATAAAGTCATCTATGGTTTTTATCTCTATGTATTTCCCTGCCCTAACTGCCTTGATCTTTAATTGTAAATATATTTCTAGTAAAAACAAAGCATATTTTTTGGCGGGGCATCTACAGGATAAGACATCAGTATACAAGGATCAGAGAGTGTCCATTTGAGTGTAGGCTAGTTTTAGTTGGTTCATTACCTTATCAGCCTTTACCTCTGCTTTCCGACATTTTTCATGAGCTTCAACTTTGGCTTCATGACTAATTCTCATTTGTTGCTACAATTCCTGATATCTCTTTCTTGGGACAATATCTTCCTCCAATCTCTGCCTTTCTATTCAAGCCTGTGTAAATTCTTCTTGAAGTCTGACCAGTGTCAGATTACTAAAAGTATGCTGACTGCTAGATTGCATATTTTCACTCAGAACAGGTTCCTCTAGAACAGCTTGTGTTGGAACAGCCATTTTTTGCTCCGCATTCTCATAATTAGGCTCAGGTATGGTTTCTTCTGTAACGTGGGGGTTCCTATTAGCGGTCACCCTTCTCTTTTTCGAAACTCTTTTGATAGCAATGCTTCTTCTCTTAGGGGCTCGCTTAGGGATCTGTTTCATTCTTAGAATCCTAATGGTTTGCCTGAGCTATTCTACTAGTTTATGAAGCTTTATTTGTTCCCTGCGAAGCTTCTCAATCTCAGTTGTTTTCCTCCTCTTTCTTAATGGAACAGTCGTTCCTTTATCTAAACCTGTTTGCTCAACAGGTTTTTGGCCTATATCAGTTGTGCCTTCAGTAAAAATATCTTCTTCTTTTTCTCCTTGGGGTTCTTCTTCCACATTCATACCCCCTTGGCTAAATTCTTCGGGAATCATATTCTCAGTTAACTCTACAATCTCCTAGGGGCTTCCAGTTTCGGCGTTCTCTTTCTCCTGTTCACACCTCTCAGGAGAAGCAACCCTAGCTTCGCTAGGGTTTGTTGTTTCATTCAGTTTTTCCCCAGTTGTTTCTTTATCAATAGAAGAGTACTCTGGTAGTTGATTAATATCTATATTGAGTTCTAAGGGGCTATGAGGCCGTGCATAATTACTCATATTGGCCAAAATCTGGGCCAATTGGTCTTCCTATAAAGGGCTTACGATAACATTTTCGGGTAGCTCTGCTTCATCCTTATTACTGCTATGATTGTCCTCATCCTCCTCATAGGTGTGATAACATCCTTCCTCTTCATCTAAATACTGAATTTCTCCTTCAACTTCTTCTTCCTCAGTATTTCCTTCGATTTCTTCTTCCTTATTATCTCCTTCCTCTGCACTAGATTTTTTTTCACTACCGGTATGATGACTTATTTCTTCTTCGTCCGAGTAGCGAATTTCTCCTTCCAATTGTTCTTCATCATCAGTACGAGGGCTTACTCCCTCTAATTCTTCTTCCTCATCAGTACAAGGGCTTACTCCCTCCACTTCTTCCTCATCAATACGAGGGCTTACTCCCTCCAATTGTGGAGGTTGTTCCTCCTCTAAGCTGTGCAATTCTAGGGGCTGGCTGCTGCTGCCCGGAAGTCCTTCCACCATCCTCCTACTTCATTTCAATAGGAGGAACTGTCTGTGAGTAGAAGGCTCAGCTATTAAGCCGGCCATCCTCTTCCGTTTTGGGGCGAGTAGAGCTAACCCTCCGTCAATGGAAAATATTAATTCTTCCCAGCTGGTCTGTTGTTGGGCGAGGCTACGACTCACTATTAATCGAATTAGACAATGGTGGCTGACCACCATATCTGCATGCTGGGCTTTTCTTATACCACGAGCAATATCATGCAATAAAAAATTTAAAAATGCAGGCAAATTAATGGTGCATTTTTGTTTTAATACAGCTAATAGCTTAAGGTGGCGAGGTCTTACCACATCCTTTCTTCCGTCGCACGTTATGTAAGCCTGCACAATCTTGGCCAACTCTATCCATGGTTCTCCTAATGACGCTGGCTGGACTCCTTTACCTTTTATAACTAACGTCTGTCCATCGTCTTGAAAAATCTTCATGGCTTCTCGAATCCTAATATTCTTCTGAGTCCAAATAGTCCCTTGCGCGGGAATGCTAGACACTTCTGCAATTATCTCGTCGGATATAGCTATCTACCTTCCTCTGACCATGGAGGATCCTTCCTGCAGGTTCAATAAAAATTTGGTGGCCACTGCTTCATGGGGTTGCTGCGTTCTCATGAAATATGTAATCCACCCCAGTCTTTCTAAAATTGCTTGTACAGCATCAGAAACGATCAGCACTTGAGGTTCACTGCGAATTGGCCATCCTCCCATTTCTGCGCTCTGTTAATTTCTCAATACACAGTAATCACAATGGAACAGCACAACACAGTTCGTTGAAAAATTGTTATTTCCTAAAATGCATGGTTTTAGTTCATATACAAGAAAAGGAATCTCGTTGTTATTTCCTAAAATGCAGGGGTTTAGTTCATATACAAGAAAAGGAATATCGGGGTTTGATCTGCATGCAGACATCCACGCCTCCCAAATGAATGAAAGGTCACCCTCGACCGTCAATTGAGAGGAGCATGTGTGGCACAGCAGCAGTACAACAGTAAAAAGCAGGCGTAATTATGATACATTCAATCAAATTACAGCAATTACTGAAATCAATGCATGTGATGAATCGTTAATAAATAGAAAATCGTTTTGTAATGATTCAAATACGAGGAGAAGGGATAGCATAATATAATCATAAGTACAATTGCTTTATTTACCATTTCGAACTAATATGATCGATTTGTAATGATTTTCATGTATAATAGGTTCAGAGGTAAAGGTAAGGGATTCATATTTTCATTTGACATTTAAATAAAGATATAGGAAAAGGGTTAAATATAACTATTGATGTGTATAAATGTGACTTCAATACCATCAGCAGAGCTCTGTTTCCCACATGTGTCCATAACCTTGACAGAGTTGCTTTCTTACCCACAGAACCATTGTCCTTTATTTATGCTGAGGAAGTTCTTTTTTATTAAATATCATGACGGAGGCCATTGTGTTGGCTTGGTGACCAGATAACCCACAATTTCGTTCACCGAGAAGAAGTGAAAGGTGGGTAGGCCGACTCATGATGAGACCTCCTATTCTAAGGACTTCTTGATTTTTTCAATTTTCTATTGGACCATTTCCCTAGTTTGGTGGCCATAATGGGAATGCCACTTCATTGCCTTCCCTATGATCACGGTAGGCTGGCTCTTGGTGAGACCCCCTATCCTCCATCTGCAAAATCATTATTAATAAAATATGTAAATATTTTTTCTTTCTTCTGCAGCACTTTTCCTCAGTTATTCATAAGGGATGGCTTAACACTCCTTAAGAGTAGGGATGGTGGAAGAAGTCTTAACATCTCAATAGAAAAAAATAATATGCCCTTATTCCTATTCCATAGATAAACATCAAAGAAAGTTATAGCATGTGATAAAGAACCAATCATGATAAAAATAATCGATCAGATTAATTCAATGGTAATAAAATAGCAAAGTTATGTTATTGATCATGCCCCTTTTTCCTTTTTTTCTAATCATTACTAGACAATTTTCTTAAAAAATGACGATTTCTTTTAATTTGTTGATTACAGTAAGATCTAATTTGTATGATTGTATATAAATGATATATTTGCCTTTAGAAAGTAATCAAAAATTCAAAATGCTGGCTTAAAACAAAAAACAATCCACTCAAAAAGTGTTGTTCCTTTAAAAATAACAGCAAAAACAATCTGCGGAACTGTTGTTCCTTTCAAAAGGAACAACAAGAAAATACTCAGCGGAAGTGTTGTTCCTTTAGAAAGGAACAGAAAAATCACTCTGCGAAATTACTGTTCCTTTCAAAAGGAACAGCAGAAGTGTTGTTCATTTAGAAAGGAATAGCAAAACAAACGAAATAAATAGAAATTTTTTCTCTTTTTTCCTTTTAAAAAAAAACTGGATTTCATGAAACAAACGATGAAGAAATAAAGAAGTAATATTAACATAATGTTTAAAAAACAAATTCCATAAACAACAATCGAGAAACGAAAAAATGCTTTATGTACAAAATTTTAAAAAATGATTTATCAAACTGGTGCCGAGGAGGAGTTCTCCCCTTCAACAATAATTTCCATGGTAGAATCTTCCCGTAACTGTTTGTAAGAGGATTCCTAGGTAATAGGTTTATGATACAATCGTACTCGATGACCATTCACCTTAAAGGAATTTCCAGATCCGTCAATGGTAACTAATGTAATAGTGCCATTATCATGCACTTTTTGTATTTCATAGGGTCCAAGCCATCGTGTCTGGAGTTTTCCTGGAAAATCTTGAAACCTAGAATCATATAGGAGTGCCTAGTCTCCTTCGTGGAAGATCTTTTCTTTGATATGGGCGTCATGCCATTTGGCTCTCTGTTGCTGAATTAATGTTGTGTGCTGAAGAGCAGAGAGCCTAATTTCATCTAACTCATTAATTTGCTGCAATCTTTTAGCCTGGGCTTCATTCAGATTTAGACCCACCTTTTGAGTTGTTCTTAATGTTTGAATTTCGAATTCTATAGGAATAATGGGTTCTTTTCCAAATACCAATTGGTATGGTGAATATCCTGTGGTAGGTCTCCACGTTGTTCGATATGCCCACAATGCTTCTAGCAATCTATAGGCCCAATCTCGTCTATAAGAGGCAACGGTTTTTGTTAATATAGATTCGATTACTTTGTTCGTGCTCTCTACTTGGCCATTGGCCTGTGGGTGATATGGAGTTGTAATCTTATGCTGAATGTGGTGGTTTTGCAATGTTTCAGCTAATTTATTACCTACAAACTGTAGTCCTCCATCTGTGATTATGTCCCTTGGGAGGCCATAGCGCACAAAGATTTGGAAAAGAAACTGTATTACAGAGTCCTCTGTAGCTTTTGAAAGAGCTTCTGCTTCAACCCATTTGGTGACATACTCAATCTCAACTAGGATATATGTTTTTTGGTTTGATGGGGGGCTAATAGGACCAACAAAGTCAAGGCCCCAACGTTCAAACGGTTCGATCAATAGTTGAGGGTTCAGAGGAATTTCATCAGACTGCCCAGGGCGACTTGCCCTTTGGCAGCTATCACAGCCCTGCACGAATTTTTTAGCATCTTTAAAGATAGTAGGCCAATAATAGTCTGTTCATAAAACTTTATGGGCAGTTCTACAATCTGAAAAATTTCCGCCACACTGTCCATCATGGCATGCTTTCAAGATGTCAAATACCTCATCCTCCCTAACGCATCTCCTTCTTTGCATATCTTCACCTGTATGAAATAGGTAGCCCCCAATCCAGGAGAAGCGGGTACTACGATGTATTATTTTCTTACGTTCATCAAGGGACATATGTTTAAGTAATTTACCTATTTCCAAATAGTTCGCTATATCAGCATACCACGGTGTTCTGATAGTAACAGCGAAGAGATGTTCATCTGGAAAGTGGTCTTCAACTGCTTCTATATCTGTTGGCTTTGGCATTATCGACAGAAATTCAGCTACAGGGTTCTCTTTCCCAGGTCGATCTTTGATTGTGATATCAAATTCCTGCAGTAAAATCAACCATCTTGTCACTCTTCCATTTGTAACAAGTTTATTTGCTAAAAATTTAATGGCAGAGTGATCAGTATATAGTACTACAGGATACCCAGTTATGTAATGTCTAAATTTGTTTATAGCATGAACTACAGCTAAAAATTCTTTCTCAGTCACAGTATAATTTAATTCAGCAGAGGATAGATTTTTTCTAATATAGTAAATTGCATATGGCTTCTTGTCTTCCTCCTACCCAAGTACTACTCCAATTGTTGTGTCTGAGGCATCAGATGAAATTTGGAACGACAAATTCCAATTTGGGCCCCTCAGCACTGGGGCTGTTGAAACAAGCTTTTTCGGATCATTAAAGGCATTGTCACATTTATCTATCCAAATGAAATAAAAATTTCCAGTCAGTGCATATAAAGGTGCAGCTATTCGAGAATAATGTTCTATAAATATTCTATAGTAACCAGAAAATCCAAGAAAGCTACGTAACTATGTTTGTGTAGTGGGTGTGGGAATTAACAAGATTATTTGAATTTTAGCCGAGTCCACTTGAATTCCAGCTGCTGAAATATAATGCCCTAAGATAACTCCTTCAGTCATCATCATAAGACACTTTTCGTGGCTTAAGCAAAGCCTAGTGTCAATACATCTTTGCAATACCTTTTCTACGTTTTGAAATGTAGGCTCAAATTCATCCCCATAGGGTGTGAAATCATCCATATATACTTCGAGGCCTTCATTTATTAAGTCTGCAAAAATGCTGATAATTGCCCTTTGGAATGTAGTAGGGGCATTGCATAGGCCAAAAGGTAGGACTCGGTAGGCAAATGTCCCCCATGGACAGGTAAAAGTAGTTGTATCCTGGTCTTCAGGGGCAATCTGTATTTGGTTGTACCCACTGAAGCCATCGAGGAAAGAAAAGAATTTCTTCCCTGCCAATGTGTCTAATACCTGGTCAATGAAAGGAAGGGGAAAGTGGTATTTCTGTGCTGCCTTATTAAGTTCACGGTAATCTACACATATCCTCCACTTTCCGTTCTTTTTTGGTACTGCCACTAATGGGGAGACCCACTTGCTATCAGATATTGGGTAGATGAAATTAACATCCAATAGTTTTTGTAATTCATCTTTCACAATATATTTAAGGTGAGGATTTAGTCTCCTTTGAGTTTGGCGAATGGGTCTTGCATCTTTTTCAATGTAAATGTGGTGAGTACACAATTGAGGATCAATTCCTTTCATATCGAGGTAATCTCATGCAAAGGCTGCTTTGTATTTTCGTAATAATTGGACCAATTTCTCTTCTTGTTCAGCAGTGAGATTTTTATTAATATTTAAAGTTTTTCCTGGCTCAATTTCTACAACCTTGCTATTGCTCATAGAAGTAGTAGGTATTGTTTGATCAGGAATATCTTTGAAAGGATCTTCTTCTTCTTTATTATCGAATGCTACTTTGATCATGTGACATTGCAAATGAGATCTGGTTTGTGAATTATTAATAAAATTATTAATGATATCATCCTCTATTTGATATTTAAAATCAAGAGCATTTTCTACAATTAGAGGTGATCTCATATTTTCCATAAGATATGATGCAGGTGGTTTTCTTGTTTTGATTATTGATAGACTTGGCTGGGCTGGGGGATATAGGGCTAAATTCTTGACATAATTTCCCCTTGTAATTGTCATGTTTCCTTGTCGGCATCCAATATAAGCATCGGCAGTTGCCAACCAAGGTATACCTAGGATTAACGGGTGTCCATCTAGTCAATTCTTTGGATTGATAACCAGGAAGTCAGCAGGGTATTCCCAGGAATCTACAGATACCATTACATCTTGTAGTATACCTTCTGGTTAGACTACTGATCGGTCAGCCAATTCCAACAAGGTTGTTGTTGGTTCTAGTGATGTAATGCCAAGTTTTTGACAGGTGGTGGTTGTTAAAATGTTAATTGCTGCTCCCAAATCAACTAAGGCATTTGGAAATGATTGCCCATTGATCTGCACTGTCACTATAGGATTTCCTGGGTCTTCATATTTTATGGGTGTTTTCATTCATGATAATAAGTCAGATAAGGTACCGACTATTTGGACAGTAGGATTGGTTGTTGTTCTCCTCTCTGGATTCTTTATGCATAATTCCTTAATAGTTTTTGCATATATAGGAATATCTTGAATAGCTTGGAGGAGAGGGATTTTTATACACAAATTTTTTAATTCTCCCAGAAGATCAAAATTAGGTTGTTCTAATGGACGAGGTATAATTAATCGTTCTGGGAATGTTGGAGAGGAAGTTGTTACTTTTTGTTGACTTCGTTGTTGATTTTGTTGTTGAACTTCCTTCTCACTTTGTACTGTTTGTTCTACAGGTAACGGATCTTCAATGTGGACATCATTATTTCTCTCTGTTTGCACTATGCGCCCAGACCTTAATTGAAGATCATTGCACTCCCTCAGTTTAGTTTCTACTTCTAGGGGTTCTGTTGTTTGGACAGACTAAACTGGCCTATTGTTTGGGTTTAGGTTGGGTTGGGCTGGGAGTTGTGGTCTTAAATTGGTCTGGGGGTTTGTATAAGGAGCTGGAAGTGTAGGTTGAGAGAGAGGAATTGATCCGGATGGCTGATTTGTAGGTTTTTTCCAGTTTGACTGCCAGGCCTGACTCTGAGAAGTAGAGGGGGACCATTGTGTATGCCAAAAAGGTGGGTAGAAAGGAAAGCTAGGCCAATTATTTTGATTTGTTTTATTTGGCCAAGATGTGGGAGGAAATGGTCGTTGTGACCAATTAGGGAAAGGTGGTTGATTCTGCCACATCCCACTATATTGTTGAGCATTATATTGAGGAGGTTGAAAAGAAAATGGATCATTTGGCATACCTGATGGTCGTGGCTGCCATTGTCGGCGCTGATTAAGTAGAAATACCACTTCTGATTCTTCTTTTGCCTCCTTATAAACTGATTTTAGGCCAGGAAGTGAAGGACATCCCTCTGTAGGGTGATATTTTGTGCAAATTTCACAGACTTTAATCACATCCAACGGGCATTCTTTGTGGTTTTTCTTCTTTCTACATATGGGACAGAATATTGCCAAGTTCTACTCTACTTCTACCTGTTTCTGTTTGGCTTGCATAATATTGAACTGCGTTGTTAGAGTCCCAAGTATGTCTGTCTTAAAGTCTTCTAGCAGATTTCCAATCTCTGCACGAGTCACACCTTCATTAGAGGTCTTGTTTTCCCTTGTAATTATATCACGTTCTATTGATTTCAACCTTGTATTGCCCCTCGAACTCCTGATACACAAATCAATGATGTTAGAATAACTTTCCTGATATATATCACCTTTTCCCATAATATTCAATGTTTCAACCCATTGATCTTTCATTCCCCTAATTAATGTGGTTTTCAAAACATTATCAGGTAAGGGTAAAGATGCATAAGGGGATCTCTGAAGATTGTATTGGAACCATTCCACATATTCTTCCAAGGTCTCATTTGGTTTTGTTGTCATTTGGAATATCTCATCTTTTAATTCCCAAGACTTGCAATAATCTTGATACTTCTTTAAAAATGCAGCCTTCATGTGATCCCATTCAGTTATGACACCCCCACCTAATCCCATAAACCATCGTAAGGTTGCCCCTTTTAATGTAGAAGGGAATAGTTTTAGTTTTTGGGCGTCGGTGGTGTAATCGTATCCTCTGCATAGCACATAAAATTCAAACAAAAACGCATCTGGGTCCTCTGATGTTAAGCCATGAAATGTGGGAATATGTTGAAGGGGGATATATTTCATGGGTGCATTGACTGCAGTATCTACTATAGGATATTGCAGCGTAAAGGTTTGATGGGGTGCCTGCTGATTCTGATTTTGGTTCTGAGCCATTTGATCGAAGATATGCCAATATCCCTCTAGGATTTCCAAGGAATTTCTAGGTTAACGAGCAGGGGCAGGAATGGCTTTGACAACACTCCCTTTGTCTGGGATAACAAGTATTTCCTGTTGACCTACTGTTTGGGGTGATTCAGGACCTTGGTTCTGAATAAGTTGAACAACACTTCCCTTATCTGGGCTGCTTATTGTTTGGGTAGTTTCAATAGGAGATTTCAAGTTTGTGGTTCCTCCCGTTTCCCCTTCTCCTTCTCGGAGATTGCTAGCGTTCCCTTCTTGAAGGAAACTTATGCAAGGATTCTCAATTTCTTGGGAATCTTGCTCAACTCCCTCTGTTTGACTATGTATCTCAGCAAAGTCTTCAGATGGTGACTCTGTAGCTTGAAGGGAACTAGTAGGCTGTTTAGAAGGAGTTCTTTTAAATCCAACTGATGGTTGAGATTCAGTTCTTTTAAGGATTTCGTCAATAAAGGTTGTGCGCCCAAGGGTCACTGGTCCCTTAGGTTTTTCAGTTTTAGGAGGAATTTTGTTTCGCTTAGTTGATTTATTCATTCAAAGAAACAAACCTTCATTCCTACCTAAAGAAAGAAGCTTACCTAATTCTGCTGTGAAGCGCGCTGCGAGCAAATGTGTTTCTTGCCCAGTGCACAGGTTCTTACCTTCCATCTTTAATACCCAATTCTTCGCAAGCAAAAGAAAATCAGTTGTGCATTACTCCTTTAAAATGGCATACACTCTCCCTGGAAACAGCGCCAAAATGTTGGGTCATAAAAAGGTATCTTTTGAACACCTAATTAGCCTACATTAATCATCAATCCGGGAGCGTATTTTTATTTCAAGAGTGTACTTTGTCTAAGGCTGCAATTGTCTAAGAGCAATGCTGTGAATATGTAGTACAAAATAACAAATTCAAGTAAAAAATTCTCAGAAAGAAACCTAATTACAGTGACATGATTGGAAATATTAAACTACTTCAATCTTGCAGAACATCGATCAGGGATGCAGTAGCAGTAACTCTTTTCCTTAGAAATCGATGCAAGATGACCAATCTGGGGACTTGGAAGCAAAATCCTCTATCCTCTATAGTTGGAGATCTTAAAGCAATCGAAACGAAAGCAGATTCAATGAAAGAAACTTAAAAGAAACGCAATCTGGAAAGGAACAACAGCATGTAACTACAACTCATCTGTTTTCTAATCAAAGACTATGAATAAGTAATGAACAGAAATGGAACAGCAACGTGAAATGAACAGCAATTACAATTCTAACATATTCAAGCCACTAGATTTCTATGCTTCAATTATGTCGACAGCTTCTTACCACGCAACAATCAATTATAACAGACTATAAACTAATGGAACAGCAACTCAAATCAGATACAGGTCGGCAAAGCTTTATAATAACAACAAGATAATCAAACAGAGAATCGTGCTTCTTGTAAATAATGAAATAGAAATGACTCTATATTTGATCCAATCAACGATAAACCAATTCTCTAATTAAAAGAAACATTAAACGCACTCCACACGACAGTAAACAAGGATTAAAATACAAATAGCGAAGTGATTCCACCAGAGCCGAGCCCTTAGCGCCAGTGAAATACTGTTGGGCTAATTCAGAACTGTAGAAGGTAGATGAAACGCGTGTCTTATATTAAACCAACATAAATTTTTACAGAGAAGTTTATCTCAAAACAGAGAGTTAATAAAACATTACATTACAGAGAAAATGTAAATTCTTTCGACCAATTCCTAACTTCAACCACAATCGTCGTCCCTTTGTCACTAAAGGACATGGCTTTATATATCAAATCTCGACGGACCAATCAAGGAATAAGATGAGTTTGAACAGCGATCCCTCGGGATCGAAAGATCCTGAGGGATTCGCTCCTCTGCGTTTAGTCATCATTCTGTTTACTCTGACTGAGCCCGAGTTGTCCCCTACCTCTCTAGGCTATTCGTTCAGATCTCCTTGCCTTTGGCTGGATATGGTTCAATGCTGATGGAGCAGCAGTTAGATTATTCTCAACCCCGCCTTTGGTACAGTTGTTCACCTCTTCGAATTCATGTTTGTCAATCACAAAGTAACCTTTATTCATCTTTTCGTACTAAACATAAACATTTCCAATTCTATAGTAATTCTTATGATAAATTACCTTTCCAAGGCAAACAGGAGTATATCTATGGTAAAAGAATGAGTAAATACATAGTAATTTCATACCTCTTTCACTGCCCAACATATGCATACTAAAGTTAATATTTCTTAGATAGTTCTATAAATTGGAGAAAAATTCTAAGAAATAATAATAGACAATTAGCTTCCCAACTTAGCAATCTATCGTCAAATAAAAATATGTAGAGAATATATTCAAGAACATTAATAATCGCACAACAAGCTAGAATCTCAGAAAACATAGCATAACAACATTATAATACAAGTTAATGAAGTACATAAGAACTGGAGTCTACAGGTTAAACAATGAAAAGCATGAGCGCTCAGGCATGCACAGAGGTTTAGACTCAAGTCATAGCAAAAACCCAACCTGGGTTCGGTCCTCTAGCTGCTGAAACTCCTAGACCTAGAATGCTAACTTCATAGTTATTGTGTAGAATGTAAATCATACAACTCAATATTTAAACCCTAATAACGCAGATTCATCATTCCTATAAGTCAATAATGTACTGCATGCAAATAAGAATAAGTTGTATGAACAAAAGGATATAACCATATCAATACGTCCCATTTATATTCAACTTTCGGAATAAAGAAGTAACACTTAACAATATTGTATATCAATATTACATGTGTAATAGATAACTGATTAAATATGTTCGAATAACAAAGGCTCTCACAGACGCTAAATATTCTCTAAATAATGGAATGGTAGATACATAATAGAGTTTCCTAGGGTATGAACCCAAAATGAAGAGCCGGAAGGTTCTAATTCCATAGATTAAATTACAAAACCCTGGAAGTAAATGTATGCCCCTTTCCATAGGAGGACTGGAAACTCAGCTTTGTAACAGTAGAGTTTGTAAAACCCTGTACAAAGAGAGGGTTATCCCACATAAAACAAACCAATAACTCCAAAGCATAAACATTGTAATAACCAACAACTGAATGGCTTGGAAAAGTGTTATATGAACATGGATAGCTATAGCAAGGGTTGTGGTTGCCTTTGAAGAAACATTAAAGGAAACCTGAGTCTAGGTAGCCGACGTACCTTAGACATTAGGGAAACACGAATAAATAAAAGTCGAACATAAATAATAAATCAACCTCAGATCTCTGTTAAAAATCTCAAAAGTTCGTTGGGTAAGAGAAACCCTTATTGAATTTTTTCCCCTCATCATTCTGGAGAAGACAGAGACTCTTTGATGCCAAACACGATGAAAGGGCAGTGAAGCTAGAGCTCAGAGAAGCTCGTCATAGTAGACCTATCTCCTGCAAGAAGGAAGCAAGTGACCAGTCAAAAACCAACTAGAAATATAAATGATGGACGATCAATGTAAGACAATTCGACAAAGAAATAAAGAGAAATATCATTTAACATACCTGCACATAACTAGAGTGGCAGAACACCGATAGTGCTCGAGGAGGCTTCAAATTTGGAACAAATACACTTCCAAGAAACTCCTTGAAGGCGAAATCCATTAATACACTACTGTGTAGTTAAACAAAATCAATAAGACGAGTAGAGCACACAGTCTACATTAGAAGAGGAGTTGTAGAGTCGACCTACAAGCAAACAAGAACCAAGCAGTGCGAAAAAACAAAATGAGCATGCCAGATCAGTGTTAGGGGAGGTAGTTACCCTAATGCTAACCTATTCAATCTACGTCGTCCAATTTAGGGTAATGTAGATCAACAGTTGAGAATAAACCTCCAGAAGAAATCTTGTTGTGGCAGATTAAGATTAAGCAGGATTAAGATGTAATAAAAATGAAATAACACAGAATAAACTTAATGGTTGGAAAATTAACACTCAATCCTATATAAAGCACCAAGCTATGTACCTTAAACATTTCAATCAATATTTAATGATGCAAATAGTTGCGAGGTGGATAAATTGCGATGCAAAGCTATA
Source organism: Pinus albicaulis (assembly GCA_034641835.2). Taxonomy (NCBI): domain Eukaryota; kingdom Viridiplantae; phylum Streptophyta; class Pinopsida; order Pinales; family Pinaceae; genus Pinus; species Pinus albicaulis. Next base: position 700,991,870 of record CM076576.1, on the reverse strand, counting down.
TAACCTTATAACTCATGCCAAGTATAGATTAGGTTTACATTTAAATATATACCATCGGTTGTTTGGATAAATAAAACAATAATTATAATTTCAAGCCTTTTATATATGTTTTTAATGTTATGAAGGTTAAAACATTATTGTTTTACGATGAAATTAATATATATTTATCATGGTATAGTAATAGTAAAAGGTTAAAAATAAATAAATAAATTGGTGGATGTGACAATTTTGCAACGTGAAAAATTATGGGTCAAGTAATTAAAAGAAAATTTATACCACGCCAGCACCAACTGCACCGAGGACAGAGGGTAATTCTCTCAATTTAAAGCGTTCTTATCATCTAGAGTCGTGGGAATTTTTGTATTTTTGGGTATAGCATGCCTACTGCCGCATGATAAGGAAATCTAACATGTCTTTCCGAGGATGGTAGGAACATGTCAAATCTTTTTAGTTTCGGTGATAAAAATAATAACAATAACAAAAGTGGAGCTTTAAGCACAGACGGGTGGGTATGGACTCATATGAAGCCCAAGGTAATCTACCCAGGGTACGGGAAAGGGCGTTGCGTATTTTTCTTTTATTACTAATTTTTTTGTTTAAGGAATAAATAGATCTTTGTGGCTTTGAAAACATATTTGATATAAAAGAAATATGAGAAAATACAAATTCCAGACCTTAATATATAGCACGCCTCCTCCAAGTTCGTTCCCTTTTTCTCCCACAAATTCTGTGCAAGCCTCATTGTGATTAAACAAGAGTCATTCCACTGAACAATTTCTTGCTCTAAGACTGTGAATTGTATTCAACATTAGTGATAGTATAAAGTATGATACTTTAAATCACCAATTGATCAGTCATTCATATGTGGGGAGCAATAAAAGGAATTGTCCATAAGCATAAGGGGATCAGTGTACAATGAAAAATAATAGACATTTAAAAATGTCGCCGATTATGATAAAAAAAATGAAGTGATTTGACGGAGAAAGAACTGAGGTATTGATTAAAGGTCTCCGTTTTAACTAATTTTTGAGATAATAGTATGTAATTTTAAAATTTTAAATTTTTATAAATATTTTTTTAAGAATTGTATTTAAAATTTTAAACAAATTTTCATATCTTGTATAATAATTAATAGAAAATAATAATAATAATAAAATATAAATAGAATTAATTTTAAAATTAGTTTTTTATATTCAAAATATTTGGTTTAATATAATAATTTTCAAAACTTTAATAAACTTTATGGATTATTTCGAATATTGAAACATCAAAGTCCTTTTACCATAAAGTGATTACAATATAACATGCCTTTCCACAGGTACAATAAATTATAAAGCTTGATACTTCTTTTTAAACCAGTATAATAAGCTTAAATTATAAAAGATATAATTATCTGAACACTTTCCTGAAATTTGTATGTCAAATTAAAATTATATGTATATTTTTACAAATATACTTTAAAATAGTACAAAGAATAGATTTAAGTAACATTTGTTTATTTATTACAAAATTTCCACAAAACCATATAAATGCTTTTGTTACATATTTGTTACATATTTATGTTACATGGTATATTTTTTATTTAGTTTCTACACATTGGGAAAATCTATCATAACTCAGTCATCACTAACTTCTATTACTAATGCATGTTGACTCATCGCCATTATTCAAGGAAAACCAAGCAACCTGGAATAACTAACTGAGTGTCTATAAGGCTTTAGTTCTTGGCACATTAACCTGGTTTCCTTAAGTCTGTTGAGACTCAACAAGATGATGAGCATAGTGAAAAGTAATCACCTTCACTAAGTGGGGCCCACAGGCTATTTTTAGGTGTATGTCTATTTTTAGACATGGTGAGCATATTCTATAATTTGCAAGATGCTCTTTGTAGATTGTTGGTCAAATGTGAAAAATAGATGAAATTCTATTTTTAGAATATTGGGCAAAGTCTATTTATAGATTGTCAATCTAAATATAGATGCATGTCGATTATTATTATTAGCCCTTAATAATAATCCGACAATAAATATCAACTTATTCTCTTGGAGCACTTTATTTCAGTGAACATATTTGGAAAATCAAGTGGACTAAAGGAATTAATCAATTCTTAGAGTTATTGGTGGCTCATGCATGGAGGACTCAGTTAGAACTGAAGTGGAAAACTTGTGACAGAGTTGGAAGAGTAGTTATGGGAGTTTTTATTCAGTTTAACTCAGTTAAGTGAGTTAAACTCATTTGTGCTATGTGTATCTAGTTCTAACTAAAGATACACTAGTGAGAGTTTAGTGAATTAATTATTTAATTAATTCATAACTAGAGACTCACTTGCAACTGAACAAATACAGCAGTTAACTACTTGCATGTCATTTCTAGTGGAGACCCAGTGGAGAGATAGGTTAAAGGGTGAGATGGACTATCTGTTGTGACTATAGTGATGCATTCAATGCATCTCATACACATTAGAGATTCCAATGAGGATTGCGTAGTCAAGTCAAGACCAATTCGAATCCATTCATAGGTCTTCTTCAGTAGGGATTGTGCATGGAGGCAGGCTGCCAGGAGGCAAGAAATTGGTGCATAGATATGCAAATTTCTGCATGAGAGTGTGTGATGATTGTTGATTGTACTAAGAGCTTGATGTACTAAGCTTTGTATGAGATTGTTACATGATCCATTGATATACATAATATATGATAGTTAGGGTTTTTAGCTTTAAGTTTTCCCATTAAACAATTGTGTTTATGTGTGATTGATTTTCTTCACATGTGTTTGTAATTGACAATTTAATTTCCGCAAAGAATTAAGTGGAAGGATTATGTATTTAACATAAGATTAATTTGTATACTATCAGTATTAATAAATTTCTACAAAGTCTAAGAAAAACAAGCTCTTAGCTAAATAGAAATAGTTTAATAAATCTTTTTAAATATGTTTATTTATGTTAATAAATCTAAATAATTATTTTTTTCTTTCTAAAAACAATAGATTTATTTTGTTATTAAAGAAACCAAATAAACTAAAAAACTAATGTTTTTCCAATATCCAAAAATTATGGTAATTTGAAACTTCAAAATTACATAAGACTCGTATCTTTGTAATGCAATAATAGACATAATTAAAAAATTAATATAGAAAATATGAAAAAAAAAGGAGTGAATTTAAATTGTCATGCAATGTTTGGGGAGTCTAAATCTTTAATAAAGAATGGGTCTTTATTTCTCCGTGGTCAGTAGTTTCGGTCTAGAGGGAGGCAAATATGAGCCTCAATACTCTAAATATCTCCTCTTTCACTTCTTTGTGGTGAGACAATGCTGGACATGGAAAATGATAGTTGAGGTTTGAGGTTAATAAAAGAGAGAATGTTCGTTGGGAGTCAATAAAGGAAGAGAAGAAAAAAATAAATTTTTAAAAAAATAAAATAATCAATTTTTTTACTGAATACTTAGTGAGAAAAATATCTCCTAAGAGGAAACATCTAGATAAAGTAGTCACACATAGGAATGGTTATAATTTAATTTTTCTACAGTAAAAAAGTAGTGTGGGCTGAGTCTAACGTGCAAGATTGCAGTTATACATAGCTTGGTCATCTTCCTGAACCAATGATAATTGAAATAAATGGGAGGGAGTGGATAAATAACTCAAAGGTGGTGCTTGCAAATATAGCTTTGCTAAAATAACCATCATAATATTGATTTCCATAAAGAAACTTTAAATTCAACTTGTTTCCATGACCATTTTTCATAATTTCTCTGTGTAGCCATCAAGTGCAAGATGTCAAGATCAATATGTGAGTAAAAAATTTAGGGGAATTGTGGCATGTCTTTCTCCATTAAGTCTTGGTGTGGAAATGACCACACACCCCACTAGCTCCTTTCTAGCACCCCATATAGAAAATTTCAACAAGTGTCATAAAATTGATTTGCAACTATAAATTTCCATGTAATCAAATAAATATCAATAAAGAAATGGTTGGTGTCACATATTTTTATAAATACAACAACTTTATATCTCTACAACAAATGACAAATAAAGAAACTTTTGGTGTCACTTATTTTTATAGATACCACAACCTTATATCTCTATAACAATATAATAATGATAAATGACCAAATTAGCATTTTAAGGAAACCTACATTAAAATAAAATGAATAATGGTTCTTTCCCATCTTGACATGAATCATTTTAATGAAATAAATTGTGTTCCAAACTTCATTTGCAATTTTAAATTACAATTAGCAACAATCATTCTAATTCAAATTTGATATTTTACCAAAAATGACTAATTGTTGATGACTTCTAAATATCAAACATAGAACTTTTCATTCATATGATCTTTGCATGTTATATCTATCACAGATATATCAGGCTTTTACAAGAATTTGAGGCTCAAACTTTTTTTTAGAGTGCAAAATTTGAAAAAGGTTTATATATTGAGAAAATTGATCCTCTAAAAACGTGATATATATATATATATATATATCATTTTTGAATGTATAAATGGATCAAACATCTTAAATATCTCTTGAGAACTTAGATTGTGTAGACTACATAACTCCAACTTGCAATTCTAAAAAATATTTGTTGAACATTAGATAAAATCTGAAAAAAAAACCAAAATATAAAATAGTAAAACTACTTTAAATGTTTTAACCATAACAATTTATTTTCCTTATATTTTTTATATAATATATACGTAGTTTTTTATAACCATATACAATAAACACATAATTGTCATTGATATATTTTGTTTAACATCAACATTAGAATATTTTATATATGAACTACATTGTCCATATTAAATTTTTTTTCTTTTTACTAATATATATATTTTTAAATATAAGCCAATATTATTTAATCCTGCATATTATTTATTATCTATATTGACTTTTTCCATTATTAATAGTATAAAATCAATATTAATAATATTTTTAAATGTCAAATATTAAATTTTTTTAATGAATAAAGGAGTAAATTACCCATCTTCTTTTTTTCTTATTCTTATTGAAATGTAATTAAATCTTGTATTTTATTTTAATTATTTTTTAATTAGACATTGAAATATTTATTATGACTAGCTTTAATTTCTATTTTTTCCATGTATGTGTAGTGTCTAGGGAAATAGATCCCACCTAAATAAAGTCCACGTGGAATCCAGAGACAAAGGACACAATTTGCCTTGATTTTATGTAATTTTTAAATATTTAGAAGCTTCATAAGGCTGGCAAAAGATGAGATTCCTTGTTGGTGTTTTTTTTCTTTGTTTCATGTTATAAGTCAACCAATGTAAAAATGAGGCAGAGAAAGAGACCAGTATAGGAAATCAGGCTGAGAGAGACTAGTATAAGAGTGAATGAGGCTCAGGGCCATCAAGTCTCAGAGACCATATGTAATTGTTTTCTTCTCATACAACAATTTGTGTGTTGTAAATATGTGGATGCATGTGTGTTTATTTCGAAAACCTGTGTTCATGTTTGTTTCGATCCACAAACCTTAGATGCGGGAGACAAGGGAACTTGATCTTTACCAATTATGGTGGTCGTATGAGAGGTGAGATGGAGCTGGAACCACAAATGAGAGAGGGAACCTTCTATTTTTATTTGGTGGTGAGGAGTTTGTGAGTTTTTTGCTGCAAACTAATGAAAGGGAGCGAGCTATAAAGGCCCATAACCAACAAGCATTTGTAATAAGATTATTTGGAGATTAAAATTTGATAAATATTAGGATCATTTTTCATCACATATATAAAAATTTGATAGTTAATATTGAAATAAATTAATTATCATTGATATTTGAATAGTCAAGTGATCAATAGAGCATGGACCCTCTCATTTGGTTTCCTTCTTTGGAACACTTGGAAAGAAAGAAATCGCGGAGTCTTCCAAGAAGTAGCACAACCAATGAATCATATTTGGCAGCGTTCCATAGATAATATTCGTGAAACTATCCTAGTCGAAAGCTGGTCAAATGAAGATTGGCAAACAGTGGGTATTGAATCTTAGATATTAGAGTATCTAAACCTTCAACCGCAGATGCTTTACAAAGGTTTATGGAAGTAAAGACCACCTAGTCAATCTATTGAGGAACACTGGCTACCTCCTCAACCAGGCTTTTTGAAAATTAATTATGATGGGGCCTCGAAAGGTAATCCGGGGCAAGCTAGTTCAGGAGGGATTTCCGCAACTCTCAGGCGGTAGTCTGTCGGTTTTATGCATTCGATTTGGGCCACGCCACAAATAATGAAGCAAAACTTATGGTGGTAAAACAAGGTATTCTCATAGCAATCAGAGAAAATTATCAGAGAATCATTGTTGAGGGAGATTCTGCAATGGTAACAGGGGTACTCCAAAAGCTGCAGCAAGGCACACCGTGGGAGAAAATATCTCAAAGCTGGCAAACCGCTGCACTTATCGAAGAAGTAAGCCAACTGCTGAAACAGATTCAGTATTTGATCCCAAGCCATATTAGACAAAAAGGTAATGCCGCGGCGGATTATTTGGCTAATTGGGGGTGCCAAAATGTAGAGCGCTCCATAAATGCTCGTCCCATTGACGCCATCTTGGATGTGGAGCTTCACTCTCTCTAGTTGATTGTGAGTAAGGACCTCCAACCCCCCGATCGGGGTGTACAAGTGTGAGGGAGGATATGAACCATTGCAACTTAGCGTCTGTTCGTCCTCCTGGTAATTAAGAACCATAATGAAGCACCGTAAGCCCAGCTCAATGAAGTGTGTGATCACTTGGATCTTCATGATTTTTTCTCAGTGCGGCCAGGCTGTTTTATCAGAGCGTTGAAGGAAGGTTTCCGTTAAGGTAAGTGGCTTTCATCCCTCCCTTCATTCGTTCATGCAATGATTTTTACATGCAAGCACTTGGAGGCAGCAGCGGAGGAAGCCGAGCGCAACTCAATCTGTCAACCTTTCAACTTTGTCGGGGTATGTATCTGTTTCCCAACTCGCATTCATGGTGCTACTTGCCATGGTACGGTTCGGGTTATTGAATATTATGGATGTCTCGGTCTTGTTAATGATTCCCTGTTCTGTTATTCCCATATTGAAACCAGTTCAACCCTGCTTCCGTGACCCCTGTGTCATGTTCGCCTGCCCTTCTCCTCTTGCTGTTATTCTGGGTAGCTTATGGCCCTATCTACTATTAGTTTTTCTAGGAAATCACCAGGATAATTTAAGAAGGTTTTGAATCTGTTCAATTATGGTTTTGCTCTGTTGCGCTGGAATTTGGGTTGGGTTTCATATTCTAAAGGCATTTCAAACCCCTTTTGTCTTTGGTCCTGTCTCTGAATGCTGGGTAATTCTCTTCTGCACGCGGTCATCCCTGTTCCCTACCTTCAGACCCAGTGGTTACCGGGATTATTTTTGGAATTGGGTTTTGGAGTTTGTGGTCCTTTGTATCTCTGGAAAACATGTTGCTTATCCTCGTAACTTCCCGAATTGGGCTTAAAGGCTTCAAAGGCGCCAAGCTATGTCTACCTTCTGTACTGTTCTCGCTTATCAAGTGTGTTTGGTCACCTTCTCCTGTATGTGGTCGACTCTGTTTCTTGTTATCCGACCCATTTTCTTCAGAGATTGTTTTTGGAATAGGGTTAAGGGGTTTAAGGTCCTCTATTTTCCCGGCAAATATTATGTCTCTCTGCATTGGTTACCGAATTGGGTTCTGTAGTTCTTTTTTCTTTGCTCTTCAGATAGCAACGTTACGTATGATCAAAAGGTATACATGGGAGGTTCAGATACTATTCTTCATTCCCTCACTATTCCATCCTGCCTGTTTGTGTTATTGCATAGGATTCTTCCAACCATGGGGAAGAGATGATCACGGTCTGAGTCTGCTAAGGGCAAACAGAAGGTCCAGTTTGAGCCTTTCCCTAAGAAACGTGGTCGTAAAACCAACCAGGAGCATCTGGAGACCCTTTCTGCTAATTATGTGATGGGTAATTCTTCAACTATTCGCCAAGAAATACGTGGCTGGGAAAGGGATATATAGACTGATCCTGAAGATAATGAAGCAGAAGCTGAGATCTTAGATTTCATTACGGACTCGGGCAATACCCGTGGTCGCCTTACTCTTTTCAATCAGACTATTCATACATACTGGATCGTCAAATGTCTTATAGCAAAAGCTATGCATAGTTTTCGCCTGTCCATGCTAAGGCAGACCTGCCAAAGATAGAACCTCGCCTTCAAGACCTACTTCGGGACATACAAAACCAATTGCAGCATATCAAGATCACTCAATATCAGGCAACAGATCGCATTAGCAGATTGGATGATTGGGTTGGCCGTATGGAGAAGATGCTCTAGCAGTTGCAGCAAATTGATATGCCTGGGTCTACTGTGAAGGACCCAGCTCCAGTTTCCTCATCAGATGGCTAGTTGCTTTCAGTATTTGGCTTTTTGATGCACTTTTTAAATGTATATGAACTCCCTTTATGTCATAAGTATGTAGATATTGCAGTAGTAGGACAGATAGCTCATGTGACTTATAGACGGATGAAACAATTTCAATTTTGGTATGTTTTTCATGCTTTCAAGTGGCCAACAGACCTGGTTTCCTACAGACAGGTTGAGGCCACAGCCTGAATTTTATATTTTGTAGCATGTCCTATAATTATAAATAGAAAATAGTGTGGTCCCACTAAATTTACAAAAAAAAAAAAAAAAGATATTCGAATAGTCTATTTAATTTATATATTAAGAATTTTTTGTTTTTAAAGATAAGAATTATATATCTTATTTTTATTTCTAATTACTTTATCTATTTTTAAAATTGATATAAAATTATATTGTCTTATATTGACATCAAAATATTTTATTTATGATTAAGTGTGACAAAAAAATGTTTTTACTACATTTTCTAGATATTGGATCATAACAGTAACCATGTATTAAATAAGCACACTGAAACTGAAATTAATATTTTATAATACTTTTAACTAACTAAATATGTATAATCATTTTTTTATTATTATAACTAAATTAATTTTTTTAAAGATATATATTAATTCGAGATTTAAAAAACAAAAAAATTACAGACCTCCCATACTAAACTACTGTAAAATACACCACACACACACACATATATATATATATATATATATATATATATATATATTATAGTTCATATTATTACTGTAATTAAGTTTCATTATATATTATTTAAGTTTCATTATATATTATATTATTATATAATATATAATGAAACTTAATTACAGTAATAATATGAACTGTAATATTTATGTACATACACGAAATATTTTAAAAAAATAACTATTTTAATTATAACGAAGCGTAATTATATTAATATTAATGACACATCATGTTAGCTGTGACTTTTCTTAATCTTAATGCCGTTGCACTAAAAGTGCCCCCAAAATTATGATAAGATCATAAATAGAACTATTAATAGAGAATCCTCCTTTGGATTTCCATGGTTTTTTACTGGAAAAACAAATTAATTAAAGTAATCGATTGTAAAATATTTATTTTATAGTCAAATAAATGAAATAAATAATAAATAAATAAATCCCAAACTAAGAAAATGGGTTCCCTGCAAAGAGAGCAAAGTCCTTTCCATGGTTTCTTACTGTAAAAACAAATTAATTAAATAAATAAATAATTACGCCGATTAAAGTAATCGATTGTGAAATATTTATTTTATAGTCAAATAAATGAAATAAATAATAAATAAATAAATCCCAAACTAAGAAAATGGGTTCCCTGCAAAGAGAGCAAAGTCCTAAGAAACTTCCAGAAATTTAAAGTGGATACAGATATTTTTGGATGCATTACTTGATTTGAGTAATATCGTGGTCCCATTGAATATAGACATGTCGTTTTGTTGTGGATGGGTTCATGTTAGTAGGTTGAAATTAAATTAGTCAGAATTTCTCAAGAGAAAGGAACATTAATACTGCAATTTTTAAAGTGACATGTTCGAAAAATTTAGAGCCGCATGGTACTTGATACTGTAAATGAATTTAAGAGCCATTTATATCCAGTGACAAGAGCCATTCAATGTTTAGTGTTCGAAAAATTTAGAGCCGCATGGTACTTGATACTGTAAATGAATTTAAGAGCCATTTATATCCAGTGACAAGAGCCATTCAATGTTTAGTGAGAAATAATATTATATTAGGGAACATATAATCTCCACCTACTCACTAACGTTACCGTGCATTCAGTGGGTGTTGCTTTGCTTACATTGAGGGATAGAGGTTTGAGAACTTTCCCCACTTTTGATATTTTTAGAACATTGAAGAAAACTGAGTAAAAGGTTGTAAAAGGTTGAGAGAAACCATTGAAGAGAGGTTTGAGAACTCTCCCCACTTTTGATATTTTTAGAAAATTGAAGAAAACTGAGTAAAAGGTTGAGAGAAACCACTGAAGAAAACGTTATTCAAATAAATGAATAAAATTAACGATAAATGATAAGATATCTTCTTTTGAGCCATGGTAAGGTAGAGAAATTTCGGATATGGTTCGGGCTACTCTTAATAAGAATTACTCGGTAAGTTTGAATTAAAAAGTGGATTCGATTATAGTTAAAAAGTGGATTCGATTGTAGTAGGTTGGAATAACAAAATAAAAATAAAAAACATTTTAAATTAAAAAGTGGTTTAGATTATAATAGGTTTCTATAAGAAAATAAAAATAAAAAACATTTTTAATATTTTTAATAAGAAAATAATAATTTAAAAAATATTTATAATATATATTTTTATTTATGAAAGTATATAATTTTTTAAGATTAGAGTTGAAGGTATTAGATGTAATAGTAGAAAGATATATAAAAATTTAGCCATTGAAAAAAAAAAAAAAAAAATCATTAATAATTACATTATCAATAATAAAAATGAGAGTGAAAAGAAAATGATATGTGAGATGAAAAAATCAAGTTATTTATAGTAAATACTTTCAGAAATGTTCTATTAAATCGAATTGACCACAATCAAGAAATGTTCTATTACTTTAATTTAATTGACCACAACCAACATATGGGGATGACTCTTCACCCAATCATAAGTTCAGTTGCACCATATATAATTTACTACCTTACTTTCTAGTAATTTTGCCCCACATATTTCTACTTCATCTTAACAACGGATAAGGGTCAATAAAGGTCAAGAGGTATCAAATATTCTCAAGTGAAAAGTTGTTTTAGAGAGTAAATTTGAAAAAAAGGCCTACACCTCAAGATATTCTATCCCACACACTTCATGTGTAATTTTTTATTATATAAACTATATTTTGGAATGTGTAAATGGAATAGAATTTTAAATTTAACTTTTTAGGTATATAAATGGATGCAATGCCTTGAAAATCTCCATTAGTACTTGGAGTTTTCAGAGTACCCCTTGAACTTTCACCAAATATTTGATAGGTTTTAGACAAAATAGACTATAAATATATCTTAAAATGGGCCAAAAGGTAAAATAATAAAACTACCTGAAATGTTTTAAACATAAGAATTTATTTTTTAATTGCTTTATATAATTTATAGATATATTTTTTTTTCCTTAACCATATATAATGTATACATAGTTGACCACATTATTCTATTAAAATATTTTTTTTTCATTAATATATTATGAAATATACATTAGCATTATTTAACTAAGTATATTAATATATTTTATTTATCACTCATTCTATTTTTTTATATTTAAAATTGAATAAATTATACATATCCTTTATATTAAACAGTAGTTAAATTCTTTTACTTTCAATTATTTCTTCTTTTTAGATATTAAAATATTTGATAATGAAAAACATTAAAATAATTTTTTACAGTGATTTTCCTATATTACATATATATGAAATTAGTTATTGATTAACTAGCCAGAATATTAAGATAGTGTATTTAACTTTTATAATGAATATTTTTAAAAAGTATATATAAAGTTTGATATTGAAATATATTAATTAATATTGATATTCAAATACTTTATTAAATTTATTGAAATATGTTTAATTATTTTATTTTCTTAAAAAATTAATATAAAATTATGTTTTTTAACATATATATCAAAATATTTAATATTTTATTTATGGCTACGTTAGAGTGAAATATTTTACCACATGTTCCTTGTATGAACAATAAATCAACCTAACATAGGAAGAGTGGAGATATTTCCATTTTAGAACTCTTTTAATTAAGACTAAGACTACTCATTTTTGTTTTTATTATGGAAGTGAGAGTAAAGATATAGATATTTTAGAATGCTTTTAATTAAGACTAAGACTACTCATTAAGATGTAGAATAGACTTCAGTGCAATAATTCTTTTTTCTAAACATAAAATAAAATTTCCATTCACATTAATTAAGACTAAGACTACTCAATAAGATGTAAAATGGACCTCAGTGCAATAATTATTTTGTTTAAACATAAAAATAAAATTTGCATTATACACATTATACACATATCCTATTACAATTTTTATCTTTATTTCATGTCTTTTATAATTTATCTTTATTAATTTATACACTTTTATTTTTTATTAATAAAATAGTTGTGTATTTGTTTGTTATGATCCTACACTCTATTTATTATTTAATTAATCAATAATATGAGGTCTTACAAATAAAAATGAATCATTTGTTATTGTCCAATGATAAAGTCGTGTTTTTAAAATTGAATATGCCTTTTTTTTCCTTGGTATGTTACTCTGTAGTGTGATAGCCAACTTTATACCTTGTGATACAGCGTGAATTTTGATTGCTGCTACTAATATAACTCCTATGTGTATCTCTCTACTCTCTAGGATTTCACCTAATCTTTCCAATCAGGAGAAATTGAATATGGGACTTTCATACTCACATAAATTTATATATCATGAGATTGAGAGGAAATAAAATTATTATATTGATGATGATGATAGTTAAAGTCCACTAAGACCAATATTTGGTCTATCAGACCTAAATAAAAGAGTTATTTACTTTGATTTAATAAAGTAATTCCACTCCATACCTTATTTCCAAGTAATTCCACTCCCCACGATCATGCCAATTGCCAATTACCAATATATTGGCCCGGATTATTGTCCTAAATGATATTACACTCACATCACTCTTATGATTAATTCTAGCTCTAATCTTAGCCTAGAAGTATACAATAATGATAATTATAAGTAGGCTTTCAGAAATTTTGGCCCAAACAACTAGGATTTGTATTTTAAATTCATCTTAAACTCCATCTATGTTGTAGTAATAGATTTAGCTATCAAAATGATTTAGATTATCCATCTTAGATCCATTCAATATACCAGTTAAGAGGTACTATTATATTTTAATGAAGGATTTTTCTTCATAAATCTTTATAAAAAATAACAATGAAATTATTAGGAAAACTTACACACTAAATAGAAATGCAATTGACATTGAACAGAAATTAAATTTGATGTGTACTGAAATTAATATTTACATATACTCTAAAATCAACAACAATTAATAAATTTGATGTGTTTAATATTTACATATACACTAAAATCAACAATTATGCATACATATACTTAATAAAAATATAAATTGGCATATATATTAAAATAAATTTAAATGGAAATAAAAATTAACATATATAGTAAAATAGATGCAATATACATTAAAATCAAAGCATTGAAAATTGAAGTATATATTGAAATCAACAATAATGTATAAGTACATATAAATAAAAATAGAATATCTATAGTGAAATCAATACATTAAAAATTGAAAAGAATTGAAATAGAAATAGGAATTAATATTTATATTTAAACCAAAGAATTAAAAATTGACATATATATTTACGGAAAATTTTCCAATTGATTTGATTTGTCTAGCCTTTGATGAATCCAAGACTAACATGGATTCTATAAAGTACTAGCACAGATCCATCAAATCTCTTGTGAATGTATGTGTTTGTGTTCTTATATAAGAATAGAAAAAGCGTGGATTGTTTAAACCTAGAGTCCAAAAACCCGTAACTATATTTTTATATAATTTCACGGAGTCAAAATGTATAGTTAACTTAACATAACTTTATAATATTTCTTTCATACTAAATTGGAGAACACTTCTTAACACAATCAAATTGATTATTTTATACTTAATTTTATAATACTAAATAAAATAAAATTAAATTAAACAATATAGTATAAAGATTTAATAAATTTAAACATTAAATAAAAAAATAAATATTTTTATAAGATTTTATACATTTAAAAAAAGAAAAACTTTAATTTAAATAAATATATTTTTGAAATATTTCTACATTATAACTATTTTTAAAAAATAATATTTTTTAAATCTCTTTTTATTGCTGATGTTGTGATTACACGACAAAATATCAAACACATAATTGAGTGAGAAAATAATGAGAATCTACATAGACTTTTATTATGGTAAACGGTTAGGTATTGATCTGCGGCCGGTACATGCTTTCGGCGAGTACACCTTAGATTTCCAAAATCTAAAGCGAATTGGTTTATAACGAAAAACATATAAAGGTAAAATAATTATTTTGTTGATGGAATATATGTATCAAGTTAGGTATTTGCTTATAAAGTTTTCTCTTGCTTTATTCAATCCCGATTTGAAATCACCTGCCTCTGTACGTTTGGGTCGGCAGTCATCAAAATATGTGTATGTTAGGTCCGGAATTCAGGTAGTCAAATAGTTTACACAGTCCTGTTGCGCTGACATTGAGTGTGAGCAAGTGAAGCGGGGACTCATTTGATTTATGACCCACAACCTCCAATGATTCCATGAACCTTCAACAACTGAATGCGTGTGGTTCTCTTTCGTCCGAAGTAGACTGGACACTATTGTTGTGTTGACATCGGAAAAAGGCCTGGGGAGAAAGTACAAATTTGGCAGGGTATGATTTAACAATTGCAACTGAACATTAATGAACTTTGTACGCTCCATATCTGATGTAGAAATAAATAATATCATGCGTTCGAAGTTAAATGGAGTAAAATCACGGGTCCAACATATTTTCTATCATCAAATATGGAAAAGGCAGAACGATCATGTGTAATCAAATCAAAAGGTTGGTCGGTTGTTCACGTCCACGTGCCCTGGACGAATGAAAGAGGAAGAATGCTGGGGTCCATGACCTAATCTTTATTTTTTGGCTTTAAAATCTGTGACGAGCCGACTTCAATGCCCAGCTGAACACTTGGCATCCTGGGTGCATTGGTTGGAAAGTGCATCACCAAAGTTACAAACTCGCAGAAAAGTGCAGTTGGCAGGCGTTGCGAAAAAAAAAATGGGTTGCGCAGAGGGACAGGGACGGGGACATGGACAAGGTGCCACCCTCTCCTCCAGGCCAAAGATGAAGAAAAGACTCTGGTCTCCTGAGGAAGATGCGAAACTGATCAATTATATGATGAAGAATGATCTCGGCAGCTCTTGGAGCTGTGTCGCTAAGCAAGTTGGTGAGTGACCCACTCCTGCTTTAATTTCAGTTTTACTCTTCAATTCAACCCAAGGTAACAATGCTCCAATTTAGGGTTATTTGCAGATTTCTGAAATATTATGGAATTTGGTGGTCAAGAGAGAGGTTAATTGTTTGAACCTTTCCCTGACTCTCCAAATATTTCCAGAATCTGGAATCTATATAAGAATGCCAATTTATTTAAATAGTTTTATTTTTATATAAAGACCAATACTTAAGCATCTTAATCAATCAAAGGAGAAGTTAATTTGATTATAGATTTTCAGAAATATTAGAAAATCTAACATACAAGAAGGTCGCTTGCATCACCTTGCTCTTATTTCACCAATTACAAAATATTTTGGCCACAATCCGTTATTTATTAGTTGAACTTCATTTAATTAAATATTTTTAAATCTAATAAATGAAAAAGAAGTTAGTTATTTGACTGTATCCTTATCATGTAAATTCCAAAATATTCCCAAAGTCAGCTATCAAGACATAAAAATGTGTAGCTCCATCTAATCATGTTAATGAATGCAATGCAATGATACTCGAATAGGCTAGATCCATGAGTGGCATGAAAATTGATAGAGTTGAACCTACAATCTAAGATTTGTATTTGGTATTTGTATTTAATGAATGATGCAATATTTTAAGATGGAATTTTTAAAGAAAGAAAACGAAAGAAAGTATTTTTAAAATTCACGAGGTTAAAAATAGTTTATGGGACAAATTGCTTCTTCATTTGGTTCTTGTATTTGGCTCTTTTCTTGGACATAGACCCTCCCAATTTCTCGACAAACTCTAGGCTGAATAGATTATCCCAAGAGTTACCTAATAACTGCATAATTTTCCATGTTGTCTTTGAAGCCCTTATTGTAAAATGAAATGTTTTTCTGTTTCCACTTTTCAGGAAGAGCAAAAAATACATATTCTTTCCTCCCATATTTCTTTTGGCATGATGATAATTAGTCCTTAATTGAGCAATAATAATTTGAGATCTCTAAGAAATATTGACCCATGTGTACTATTTTTGATGATTATGAGTAGGGTTAAACTCTTCAATGTAGTACTTCTTCTTTCTCCCAAGTTTGTGGAACTTATCCATAACAAATTTTTTTATCTCTTTATTGTTTGTAAGACACATGGTCAAGTAAATATCCCATTTACTAAACCATTTGCTATTTTTCCACATCCAAGTCTTCTTTCTTTTGCACAATCTGTCATTACGCACAACCTTAGGCCATCTCCCCTCTTCCATTTGTTCAATTTTTTTCAAATACCTTATGACTCACACCATAGCAATTCCTTCAATAGGAGGAGCCTCTGTTTCACATAACAAGATAGGGAAATGCACTTTTAATTTTGATTTCTCAATTTGTTTCCACTTCATCTTCGTTGTGTTGCAGGCCTACAGTTCACAACTATAGAGAATCACTAGAATCACTAGAAGCCGAAAAAGAGTGAGAGTGATTTTCAAGTCCCATAGCTCTCCCTCTCTGCACCTTTTTTGAAGAGCATTAAATGCTTTCCAACCCCTCACCATCCAAACTTAAATTTCTATTGAAGTCAATTTTGAGTTATTTGCAGTAACTTTTTCCATAATGTTTCCTCCAAAGTATAACTTATGCTCGTTATGGTTTCTTTTGTTAGAGAAAACCACTACTTTCATTTTGCTAATATTGACTTGCATCCCCACCCTTCTAGACAAATTCTCAACTGAATGTAAGTGTTTTTGCAAACCAAGAGCCAATTTAGCAATTAGTATAAGGTCATCTGTGTACAAAAGAAGCGTTATAACTAACTTGCCCAAATGGATATCATCACCCCCTTGGAAATTTAGCTACTCTTAAAGCTTGTCAATATATAAACAAAAAAGGGTAGGAGGCAATGGGAAACCTTGCTTGACCCCGATATCCCTTCTAAAAATTTTAGAAATACTTGCTGAAGTTATAATTTTGACTTTCACCTCTTCATATAGCCTATGCAAAACTTCTCTCAAATGCCTGGGAACCTTGAGTTCCTCCATTCTGCGCCAAAGCTTATCCCTAGGAACAGTGTCAAAGGCTTTTCTAAAATCAACAAAGCAACAAACAACTTCTTCCTTTTTTTCCCAAACTTCTTTAACAATGTGCCTTAAAGTTATACAATGACCAACTGTGGAATGTTTAGGTCTAAAACTTGCTTGCCCTTTAGCAATTTTATTGTTGATTCTCTTTTCTAACATGCTTCCAAATAACTTTGAAAACAAGGGGTTTATCATTATAGTTCTATAATTGGACAGATTATTGATGTCACCACTCTTGAAAAGAGGTATTGCCATACTAGTTGTCAATCAAAATTTTTGTAATGTGAGGTGAAAGAAATTTTAAGCCCCACTTTAGATACTTTTCTTTGACTTTAGCTAATTATTTTTCTTTTCTAGCACCCAACTTCTTGATACTCATCTCTACCTCTTGAACCATGAAAAAATTTGTGTCTCTATTGACCAATCTCTACCTCTTGAACCATGAAGAATTTTTTGCCTCTATTGACCAAAGGAGGAGGGTCAACCTTGAGATCAAAGTTGTCTTGCATAGTAGAACCATTTAGAAGCTCCAATGTTGTTTTCAGTTTACACTTTTATCAGTTGGAGCTCTTTGCAGAATAATTTGAGGTTATTTTCCAAAAAAAAAAATAGTTTTTTGTTCTCAAAACCATGAAATCAAAATGATAAAAAAACCATTAGAAAAATCAACCTTAAATACTACTTGTAATTGGTTTTTTAATAAACAAAATTCCAAAAATGTTTGAGATAATGCCTCATTTATGATGCATACTTAAGATTAGGGATTGGTTTGGTTTGTTGGAGGATGTTGAGAGATTCTCTCAACTTCTCCCTCCAAGAGTGGAATTAGTTGGATCTTAGCAGCACTATAAATATTGTGATATATTCGTTTGATTATGATATATAATAATAAATATATTTTGTTTTGTGTGTTATTCTTGTGCATTCTTGCTCTCTTCCAATTTGTAATATGGTATCAGAGCCAAGTTGGGCTTAATCCCTCACGGGAGTGCCCAGAAAGATGAAATAGTTTGGGAGAGGTTCTTTGTACATAAGTAGATTAGGAGTGTTGAATTCTTGGTGTATAATATTTATCGCGTGGTTGCAATTTTTTATTCCCTTAGAATTTAAAAAATGGAATTTAGATCTGAAAAGGGTCGTGAGCTGAGTTTGAAGAACTGTAAATTACTAGCGCAATGGCTTCATCCAAGTTTAGAAATGGCTGACAGAGTCCTCGAATGTCATATGCTCTCGATCTCTCACAGATGAAGACTGATATGCCTATTAACGATTGGCAGAGCCCTAGAATTTCATTTTCTCTCAATCTCTCGCAGAGTGACAGGATTTCTCCCGAGGATCTTAATTACAACGCAAACTTTGAGTTTTCCATTTTGAATAATAACAATGATCGGTTGCTTAGTAAGATGTTGTGGGCTTCGTGTTCGACTGGACTAGCCAGTACAAGATCATCAAGGGGCTCTCCGCGGCGCTGCTATACTTGCACGAGGAATGGGAGTAGACCATTGTTGACAAGGGCATCACAACGAGCAACGCGTTCTTGGAGGCCAACGCTTTTCAGCTTCGGGGTCCTAAAATACCTCGCAAGCCAAAAATTTCATTATTCTCTCCCGTATAGCCTGCGGCTCGAACATAGAAGGTTTAAATTTCTTTGAATATTTTTTTTTCATAGGAGGATTTTTATAGGGTTTCAAAACGCATACATCTGGCAGCGTGAATAGATCGTTGGAGAAGTGCTAATCAGAAAGTATTACAAGAGAAAAATAAAAAGTTATGCGGGAATTGTATGAGGAGAATAAACAGAAAGTAATGGCGGTGGGTTGAAATAAAGAAGACCAGATCGTGGAAATCTTCGATTTCTTGGAAAATTCGTGGAGGATTGTGGGGCATCTACCCTGAAATTTTCAGCAAAACTACCAATAGAATATCGTTTTCGACGAGGGGACGAGTGCAAAAGTCATGTCATATCCTTTCTTGTTTATAACATGCAACCATGACCTGTAATTACTTTCCACCGGGATACTTCGTCGGAGAGAAACCTTATTAGACTGGCCTCTCCGTTGTACTACACCAGAGAGTGCTTATGTTAAGTAATTAAAGTAGCTACAAATTCATTTGGAGAAGACGGAGGTTGTGATCGCTGGAGAATCAAATTGTCGGGAGGAAGGAGCTATACTCACGGAGAAATTGAAGCTGTTTGTGCATTTGTCAGATATATATTATGTGACATTTGTGTAGTGCAAAACCAATTATTGAACAATTTAGCATTATTTAAATTAATCGTTATCGACGTTCTTCGGTGCCGAGAGAACAATTGGCTAATTTGATTGTGTTAATTTGTTATATGCTGATGGATCTTGTTGTTCCTCGGGGCTTCAAGAGCATCGATTATAGGTTATACAATGAGATCCTTGTGTGTAAAGGTCACTTTGTAGGATTGATCGTTGATCATATTCTGTGCCTAGAATATTTTCCTATACAACTGTTGAAATTTATTCTTCGGGGTTATTTCACAAATTGAAATATTTCAACAGGATAGTTCAGTGTCGAGACTCTTCTTCGGGTGTCAAGAATATTTAATCTTACAAATTTAGCATTGATGGTCAGAAGCAGGTGTACTTTAAATGGGTTGAAAGGTAAGCTCGAAGATGTGAAGAAAGAAAGAGTGGAATCCAGAAGACTGCAGAGTGGGTAGAGTTGCTGATGAAGACTAGCCAGACAAAGACAAATACAAATATTGTAATTTTGATTTCAGTATTGTAAGTTTTCTGTAATGTAGGCATTAAAGGGGGGTGTTTGAGATAATGCCTCATTTATGATGCATACTAAAGATTAGGGATTGGTTTGGTTTGTTGGAGGATGTTGAGAGATTCTCTCAACTTCTCCCTCCAATAGTGGAATTAGTTGGATCTCAACAGCACTATAAATATTGTGATATATTCGTTTGATTATAATATAAAATAATAAATATATTTTGTTCTGTGTGTTATTTTTATGCATCCCTGCTCTCTTCCAATTTGTAATAAATAATGCATAATATAAGGATGGAATAGAGTTATTTATTTTTGAAACAGAATTGTGAAAGGATTTGAATTTAAAATTTAATGTAAATAAGATAAAATAATGCTTCAAATTGAAATGCCACAGCAACTATAATAAAACGCTGCGATATTGAGATGCTCGCATTAGTGACTCGCTGGATTCTATATAAATAAATATCCAATGTCGAAATTATGTAGATTGTAAATTTCAAAAATATTTTGGAATGTGAAGATTGGAAGAAAGATTAAATAATTTGAAGAAAGATTAAGCAATTTTTTTTCTATCAAAACCAGATATATTCCCTAAATTTAGAATCCAAATAAAAATTCCTTAGTATTTTACCATTTATACTCCAGGATAAATTTTATAACACATTTAACATTATAATAAAAAGATTGAAAAATCGTTTTTTCTCTGTTTGAGTCATTTTAATAAATTATTTTGATTTATTTTAATAATACTTACACGAAAGACCCTGAATGATGCTGTGAGATTCTGCCCATTATTAATTTGGCCAATCCAATTCATTAAAAAATAATAATAAATTAAAAAACAAAAGATGTAAAATTGTCATTTTTATGGTATATCCATCTTGGCAAATTTAAAATTCTATAACAAATCGAGAAATGAGTAGACCTATCCTAGTTTGTCCTAATTGAAAGGTCTAAAACTGGTTATTTTCCATCTACATTCATCAAAATGGTAAGATTGTAATAAATTTATGTTATTTATCTGGTTAAATGATAAAAGGACTATTGAAACTCATTAAAAAACATCTCCACCTTGGCAGTGTTTCTTTCTGAGGAGTGGCAGGATTCACTTTTCTTGGTCAGTGACCTTTCTGTTCGTCTAAATATGGTAAGGTAGGAGAAAAAATAAAAATAGATGGTGGTAGAAAACCTAATAATGTGACCATGAATGTAAATACAGGTCTGCAAAGATGTGGAAAAAGCTGCAGACTGAGATGGATCAACTACTTACGGCCAGGCCTTAAACACGGTGCAATTTCAGACCAAGAAGAGCAACTAATCATAGAGTTGCACTCCATTCTTGGCAACAGGTTTCTGCTTTTTTTCCATCCCTACACCTCTTTCCTCCATTCTGATTCTCTCCATTATTTTTTGTCTGTGTTGGTTCCTGCTTATCCATCCATTAACTTGAGGAATGAATGACATTGACGAGACAGGTGGTCTCAAATTGCTGCCCATATGCCTGGGCGTACGGACAATGAGATCAAGAATTATTGGCATTCTTGCATCAAGAAGAAGATCAACAGGCTCCCCTGCTCTTCCTCCTCCACCCAAGTCAACTACAACATCAACACAAAACCTAAAAGCCACATATGCAATACCAACTCAGAGTCCTCCCATGCTTATAAGTCATTTGACCCTGCCAAGCCTGAAGGGTATCTGCAGTCATTTGACAACACCTTTAATGTATCAACCAGTGCAGAAAATCACAACTACTGTGTTCAGGGTGTATTGGATTTAAACCATGAACAAGTACAGGAGCAGAATTTTGTGTTTGATCCAGATTCCACCAACAAGCAACTAATTTCTTATTCTCAGCTGAGGATTGATACTATTTCTGACACCAATGAGAGCTTCTCTCAGTCTTTTGCAACTTCGAATCAGCAAATGCAAGGGCATACTTATAAGATTCCAGAACCATCTAGAAACCAACAATTAAAAGACTCATCGACTCCATTGCCACCTCCTGAAACCCCTGGTTTTGCCAATAACGCTCTTGACTGTATCATCACTATCCCTGCTCTCTTTGACATCAGCGACTCATTGACAGAAAATATTGAAAATGATGGACAGATGATTAATGAAATTGAGAATGAGATAATGATGGACTATTCGTTGTGCACAGCATCTTCTGGAATAACTTCATGGAGCTCTAATAATTTCTATTCAAATGCAGCTGATTTTACTGATGTTTACCCAAGAACTTATACCACTAATAACATGGAAGATTCCATGAACCTGAAGCAGAAGACTACCCATCAGCCATGCCAGCCACATAGTTCCCGCTCCCAATTTCGTGCACCAGCAATTATATGGGCCGACATTGATCAATACTTGAATACCCAGGCTCAGGGTCAAGATGATTGCAAGGATAATGTAAATCTAAGATATGATAAACTAAATTTGAACGTACCAACGTATATTAATATTCATAGGCAGAAGAACTACCAGTTGACTAATATCGGGAGAGTGAAGGATGATGATCAGCTGGACTGCTTAACAATTCCCAATGATGAAGGCAAGGCAACACCAACTCCTACAATATTAGGAAAAGGAAGTGAAAGCAAAACGATCGATTTTCAATGTGAAAGTGAATCAGGCCAAGTTAGCGTTTGGGCAGCACAGGACAACCATATCTGCAGTATCCATACTGATACAGCAGCTGTTTCCGATCTCCATCAAATCTGTTTCAAATGACTAATCAAGAAATGCAATGCTTTATCCACACTATTCCAGAAATCTGCAATATTCCAAAAATCTACAGTCAACATAAGAATGTGCAAGGTACTTACTTATCTTACCTATCAACCTTCCAGCAGAATTTCAGAAGGGTGGATCATGAACGCTTGTGGACTACTCAGGTTCCTAACGCTTACCTAAATTTGTGTCTTTGTTTGCTTTCATATCAGTTATAACGGTGGTTTGACAAGATTTTGATTTTACATGTAAATACATCTTGACTGGTCAGGTTCTTAACCCATACATAAATTTGTGTCATCTGTTGGTTTTCATATGAATTGTAACGTTAGCTTTCATAAGACTTCTTGTTTACATGTAAATAGTATTGCATTGAAGAAAGAATTGAAGAAAAGCTCATGTATCTACTGCCATTTTATTTATTTTGTTTTGAATTCTCGAAATCACTGTATCTATTCGGAATATATCGACACTCCCAACCATGATACTACAAGCGAGATGGGTACTGAAATTTGAATTCGCATAATCCATAATGTTGCAGGCCTTCTGAAAGAAAATGGAGGTTATAAACGGGTTACAATTGCCTTGAACGAAAACCTGTGGAGCTAATCCTTTTAACAATTTTGTCTTTATCTATCCTGACAGAAAAGCTTTTGTTGAAATTGTGATCTTTATAATTTATCTTAACCTCAAAATCGTAATCATCTGCAAAATACTATGCAAATCTTTGTGATCTTTTGTTGAAAAATGTGATCTTTATCAATTATCTTAACCTCAAAATCGTAATCAGCTGCAAAATACTATGCAAATTTCTGTGTTTATTATTGATATCATGTCCAGCTCACCCTTGATTAGTCTCATCATAACGATGTGATGAATGAAATAGCTTGAAAAACATAACCGCCAGTGTTGATTGCATTGAGTTCCAATTGAAAGTTAACTAGTGTAATGCATCCTTTCATTCCCTGGGATTAATCAAGGCTGAATAGGAGGTATGGAGTTACAAAGTTCATCTTTTCCAAAATTAGAGAAATTAACTTTAGATAACCAGCCGTTGAATTAATGCAAAGGATGAAAGGGAGCGTTACGAAGAGTGACAGCATTAAGAAAATAATTGTACTCACATGCAAAACGCTAGCAAATCTCTGTGTTTTTATCGTGTCCAATTAACCCTCGTACGTTATCATCACAACCATGTGATGAATGAAATTGATTGGGAAACATAACGACCAATGCTGATTGCATTAATTCCTATTAATTACAAGTTAACGAGTAACGGCACTAATAAAATGTGATGTACGCTTCGAGCTAAATTTGGAAAAACTTAAAATTTCTTAAATTTGAAAAAGTTGGATAGCAACATGAAACAAATTATGACAAAGTTTATAAAAATCAGAGATGTAAAGATGGAAAAATCTAATGTGGTCCCAGTGCACCTACCAAAGGGTGAAATACTGTTGACTTTAATTGCGTGAAAATAAACGGTTTGTAACAATAGGAATCACTGCAAATTGCATGCAATATTAGTTAAATTTAATAATATGAAATTCGTTAAACATCCTTTGCATTTATTAAAAACATAGTGCGAGTAGGCTCGAAAGGATTGTGACTATTTTTTAAATAGAATATTAGGTTAAATCTCTCACAAATAATCCTCAGTCACAAGAAATTTGAAAAAAAATTATGGGAGAGGAATCTGAATTGTGATAGCTATAACTTTTAAAATATTTTGAAAAATAAATAATTTAACTTTTTTATTCCATGTACATAAACTTTTCAAACTATTCCAAAATATCAATTACTCTCATGTCCATAGGTATCATGCATGTAACTGTACTTTTATGCATGCACCTCGCCTTTATGACTTTCTCACGACCAATGGTCGTTATTGCATCTTTCAGATACTGCAATATCGCAGTTACAGTATAACACTATTTATATATACCAATGTTTGCACCTGGCCTTTATGACCAATGGTCGTAATGTGCATATTTCAGATACTGATTATTCGAATGTATTGTTATGTATTCACTGTCCCAAAATAAGGTTGCAATATTCTTAATTTAGGTCGTTATAATTCAGTTATAATTTAGTTATAATTCAGTGACAAGAATTGAAAATCGAAAAGGAGTGGAACATAGGATTTTTCTTATGAATATTAAGAATTAGATAAATAAGATTACATTAGCGACATCAACAAGACTGTAGTGAGACTGAACTAAATTGGAGTGACTGAAACTTAACTAGGACACTTGGATGGACACCTTTGACACTTGGGATATGGTTGGAATTTGATTCTCCAACACTACCCTTAATTACATCCACATAAAAATTAGCTAGGCTTAGAATTTAAGTAAATGATTTCAACTACATTTACTTTTCTTCTTCTATTCTTCCAGATCTTGTATCCTCTAAATTGTTTTAGCATTTTATCTATCCTTCAAACCTTAATTTCTTTATTTGTTGGTGAAGGTCTTCTAAGTTGTCTAAGCATGTCGTGGACTTCTTAAGAAACGGCTTGTGTGTGGGTCGCTGCCACATATTGTCTTGTGTAGTACGTTTTTCATCTTCAATTTGCTAAGAATAAAATTTTATCTCTTCAAAACTCCAATATGTGAAAATTTCATTAATATGTTCATCATGCATGTTGTCTTCAACATTTGTATCTACATATTATGTGTAGACCTCATCTAGACATGGTGTTGCAAGCCATTATTTAAGAAGATTTAGCTATTAAAAATATTTGTGGAACCACATTGGTTCTGGTCCTTCTGCTCTAAAATGAGACCTTTCTTCTGTTGTGCCTCCTTCTCTACCTTTGCTTCCGTCTCTTTTTTCTATTTGTGGGCTTCCTTCTTTGCCTCTACCTCTATCTCTGCCTTTGTTTATGTATCTTTCTATGTTTCTTCCTCTTCCATTTTTTTACTAACATGTGATGCTGCAAACAAGTTGTCTTCCACTGACTCAAGTGGGATATTATCAGTGAATAGCATCATGTCTATATGATGTGTTTTTTCCATTATCTACAACTAGTCATCATTAGACAAAAAATATTTATCAAAGTTTACATCAGCAATATTAATCACTCGATTTACCATAATATTTTTACTCTCATCGGCAAGCTCTGTTGTTAGATTCGCCAAATCAACATCAACAAGCTCTATCGTTGGAATCACCAAATCATCATTAGCAATCTTTGTCGTTGCAATCATAAAATTTTCATCCACTTGTGGTTGTGCAAAGTGGGGTTCAAGAGAATCTATTTGAGTCGGAGGAGTTATGGGATGGGTGACCTCCCGGGAAGTCCTGGTTACTGGGTGCAAGCCCTGGAAGTGATGATTGACGCTATGTGATTCATTTCACGAGTTTCAATCCCACTCCTTCACCCGTGTGAGCATCATACGATGTAATGGACGCTAAGTGGACTATTCAAAAAATCATGAGAAATTAGTCAGTTACAACTACCTCTCATGGAAATGGTCATAGCTAAATGACTTACTTAACGCAGTTGAATCTCAAAAATGATATATAATAGCATCTATTTGATCCTTCTCTTTTTCTTCTGCAAATTCTTCATAGACATCATCCACTTGTGGCTGAACATATTGGGATTCAACAAAATTTTCATCTCATTGTACATGTGTTGCTATAGTTCGACCTTCATATTTAATTCCAATGCTCCCCTTTACACCAAAAATCCTCTCAAGGGTATCCAAAGTCTCCTTAGTTATCTTAGCATCTGAACTCATGGGAAGAATGATGTCATCCAAAGATTCCTTTATCCATTTTAATGTGAAGGAATCATTTTTTCTCTTCACTTCCAAATCTAAAAATATTTCAAAATTTTCATGTTGTCTCCTTGCTTTTCCCATTTTTGAGCTCTCGCTCACTACGGATCAAAAATAAAATTGATTTGCAAACATCTTTTGTGGTGTATTCTTCGTTGCTCTTCCATAAACAAATGAGTTTACAATCTCTACAACTAAAATGATTTTGCAAAATCTTTTATAAACCCTTCTTCAAAAAATATTGAAACGCCTTTTAAAGAAAAAAACATTGTCTTTCTTGCTATAAAGACTGCCCTTTTTGTTAAATAAGCCCATTTGAAAAAAATCACATAACATCCTTGAAAATCCCTTATAAAAACCAATCAACGAAGCTCAAAAAATCATGAAACTTTCAATTTCACTTCTCTTTCAAAAAATACTAGAGCATTTTTAACACATGTATATGTTAAAAATTGAACTTTATATAAGACAAAAGAAAACAACTTTAAACATTTCACGTTGGAATTTCAAACCAATATTTCATTGAATCCCTCTTTTGATTTTTATCATTGACCTTTTCATACTTCCAAACCTTTTTATTCGTGCTTTCCATCACAGTGTTGCAAGGGAATTGATTAACGCTCTTCTTGAGGCTTTGTGTCTGCATGCGACAGAAACAAGTGTTTGAAACTAAAGTGGTTTTTAAACCTTTTCATCTGCATTAGTAATGCGTAACAATTCTTATGAACTTCTAGGTTGTGTAAATAACACAACTTCTGAAATACTTGGGTGCATTACCTTGGATGCACTTCAAATTTTTTTTTTTTAAATCTTGGACTTCTTCTCAAGAACTGGCTCTCTCTCTTCTTCTTCTTTGTATGAATCTTCTTAAAACTTCTTAAAACTTCTTCTTCTCTCTCAAAGAGTCTTGTATAGGCTCATCTCTTCTCTCTACTCCTCCAACTTCGCTCAAATTTTTGCTCTGTGAGGGAGGCTTATGCACACTAGCTCTGATACCATGAAAATAATTAAAAACTAAAAATAAGTGGAGAAGATGATTGATATTCTCAATATTATGAATTAGTTAAATAATATTACATAGGGGACATCAACAATAAATGAGTGTAATGAAACTGAATTAAACTAGACTGACTCAAACTTAACTAGGACACTTGGTTGGATGATTTTGAAACCTACGAGGTAGTTGGAATTAGATTTTCCACTTATTTTCGGTTCTCAATTCTTGTCAACTCGTGATTTTCTAATCAGGTTTTTTCATTGCTAATCAAATTTTTCGGTTAGGACATATCAATTTTTTGTGTAAGTATTATTTACCATTATGTTGGTGTGATATATATATCGATAATTTATGTTATAAGATTTTTTTTATTTTCTGTTGTTTTATATAATATATAGATAATTGACATTAAATATATACTAGCTTAAATCCATATTAACCTTGGATTATCAAGCACAAGAGATATCAAATTTTTTGGAGGTGAAAATATTTCCTCAAGTTTTAGAGTAAAAAAAGAGGTGTTCACCTTCACATGTTTGGTGCTTGAAAGATCTAGGGTTAAGATGGATCTAGGCTAATATATTAAATTAAAAATATACATAGAGAGAATAAAGTATACAGACTTATTATGGACTATGAAATTCCTTTTATAATTCCTACACAAAGTGAGGATTTCCAATATAGCTGAGAAACAGTAGCTTGGGGTACTTGATATTCTACTAGAGAATTTTATTACTAACTAGTAGAAAAGAAAGATCCCTATCAAAACTAAAAACCTTGTTTGAATTCTTTAATTACTTCATTGACACATTATTTGTGAGGAAAATTTTCATCCAGGTCTTGCCAACATCCTTACATAAAGTTGAGAGAGTTGCAAGCATCATATTTGAATCCTTCGATGGACTTATAGTTGTCGTTTTTCTCAAATCGACTCTGAAATATCTGAGTTTCAAGAACAAACAACTCCATTTAATTTTCCCATGAAAATGTATTCATTTCTAATAGAAATGGTGTACCTGCACAAGCAATACTTCATGTTGATGACCTAGCACTACCACCACTACCAAAAATTATTGTTAGGGTTATCCAAAGATGTATCTGAGTCCATTCACTCTGACAGAAAGGAGAATAATTGTTTAGAGCAATAATCTCTTTGTCTCATATTTCTCTGCTAGGTGTCATAATTACTTTTAATATAGTTCTGTTGGTTTAGTTCTATTTCAGTTAAGTTCAGTTATTTATTGTTGCATGATCCTTTGTCTCCTATGTAATCTATTTATATGTTATTAGATATTTTGAAGACCTATTTCGCTGCACTTCTATTTTTAGTTTATTCTTGTCTTTGTTTTCTCTTCTCAATTCTTATCATGGTATTAGAGAGCCAGGTTGCATAAGACTCCTTGAGAGGAAAATTTGAAATTCATGTGTTTATAGAGAGCTTAGAGAATGAAAACTCAATGAGGAGAGAGAAGTGGCATCTCGAGATAAGGGGAATTCATGCTCCAAGAAAGTACTCCAAGAAGAAGCTAGTTGTGGATTTTTTTTTTTAAATCGTGAGGGGAGAACGATGCAGCCCAGAAGCACAACACATTATGACCATCGCACCATGGGAACTACAGATAGTGTGACCATTTCTCTAATCATCACACCCTATAACTTAGTTATAGTGAAACTATATCATGAATCATCGCACCAACGCAGTCAAATAAGGTGCAACTATTCTACTTAAAACTTGTTGCACATAATTTTTTTTAAATTTGACACAGGTTTCTTTAGTGACAAGTGTGTAAGGCCTCCAATTAAAAAAGAGGCATGATATCCTCACTCACGATATAAAATAAAAGTGGCATGACAAGGAAAACCATAAGGTGAGTCCATTTCAGGATTCCTCTAGTGATTTTCCACAAACACCAATTATACCTAGAAAAAATTATGAAATTTGGTCTTTTTGGATGAAGAATTACTAAGATTGTTGGAATACAGTGTAAAACGTCTATGTAGAGTTGACCCAATAAGCATTAGAAGCCATGAATAATAATTATAGAAACCTATGTCCCGAAATAAAGAAATAAAGAGAACCAAGTTAAGTGTTGGATGCATAATCTGGTCGATGACTTTATATTCAACAAAACAACAGGTGCAACAACAGCAAAAGCAGCTTGAGATATTTTCAATGTTGTATATCTCGGTAATGAAATTAAGAACGTTAAATTCTAGACTTTGAGGACTCAGTTTGTAGAAATTATATAGAAATTCTATACCAATGGATTCAATTTGATATTGTGATGCACTAAAACAACATACTGAATCCTTCTACAATATTTTCAGAATACAAAACATGATCGCTCACTCACATGAATGTAAGAAAAATAAATAAATCAATCGCACAACACAAGATATTCTTAAGGAAGGAAACTTATAAAAACCTTGCTATCATATATTGTATAAAGTCAGGAAATAATAAAACAATACAATGCTTTCTCACACCAAGAAAATCTTGCACTCTCCTCACTTTCTCACTCTGATCTTACTCAAAACTGGCTTGCAATGCTCAAGAAAAATTGGCAAACACTTAGCCAATTCTCAGCCTCTGCTAAGTCCAGCTTTTCTCATGCAATCCCTAGGGAAATAGGCCCATATTGAGTAGGAAACTTAGCCTTCCTTGATTTCACAATCCATCATGTCCTTCCTGTGGCTTTATAATTGCACCCTGGAAATTTGCTAATAATACAACTGATAGTTAAGTTCCCTTTAACCTCTGTCTCAACTGGGTCTTCATCAAAACTGACATGCATGCATCTATTAATAGTGAATCATTAGTTATCTAATTTATCACTACTTTTGAATTAAATCTAATTTAATTAATTGGACCTCTCACTAGCTCATCACTTAGTTAGAACTAGTTAAATTGATTTTAACTCAATTAATTTGAGTTAATTGATTGCATTCACACCACACTAGTGCTACAACTGCAACTAGACCCCAAAATTTTAGGATCACTCTACATGCCTCATCTTAGACCCTCAACTTGAAATTATTGAGCTAACTCAGTATTCATGACTTAGTTAACTGATACAAGTTGTTATGAGATGAAATTACAATTTATTGTCCAATTTATTTAAGGGAAAAATAAATTCTATGCCCACATTTAGCACTAATGTGTAACTGAATTCCTCACAAATGTGTGACTGGAATCCCACACCAATGTCTGTGAATTTTTTATCTTTTCTGGTTGCCAATTTCACTGTTTCTTGTTGCAAATTTCAACAATCCCTCTCAACAAGAAAGGAATTGGATCTATTCCAATCTAGTAGCTTTGGAATGTTCTGTATGCAACACTTCTCTAATGTTGTGTGTACTTGCAACTCCTGAAACTGAATAGAATCCGAACAACTAAATCAGTATAATGCATATGTCATCAGAGTCTTCTGATTGCTCAATCCTACTACACCAGTCTACTAGACTCTCTGCGCTTCTACTGACATCTGCATTTGTGCCCTCCGCACTGGTGCCAAATCTGGTCTGCACTCCAGTATCCGAAATATATCACTATGATTTTTGTCTTCCTAACATATGATTGCATCAATCCAACTGATCCTTGCTGCTACTATTGTACTATTGTCTCCTCATAGCCAGGTTTGATCCATGTGATACATCATCTCAATGGACCCTGCCCAAATTTATTCTTGGGATTATATCTACACACTGCCCCACCTCACACCTGGAGGTATATCTGCATGTACTCCCTCTTCCCATCTGGCTCGAAATTTCCCCCTCCTGAAGGTCTCTGCTTGAGTGGACTTTTCCACTCGGTCTTCTCTCTGCTTCTCCAACTGTGGCTACTCCACAAACTTCTGAGGCTGCTTCTAAGGTTGCATGTTGAGAGATAATTTCTCCCTCTCAAACACTAATTCATTAACCACTTCTTTACTCCTTAGAGTTTTACATGCATCCTCGACCTCGAGAGCATACAGGTTCTTGACTCTTACACCGATCTGTTTCACATTTCTTGTGGCTATGTGTTTAAGGAAAACCTTTCCTTTTCTAAACATCACATCATAACCACGGTCTTCTAATACCGCTATGGAGATAAGATTCTTCCTTAGGCCTTGAACATACAAAAAATATTCTAGTATGAGAGGGGAGCCATACTCCATCTAAAAGGTAATTGTACCTACTTCAGTCACACTATACCTCCTGTCATCTCCAAACTCTATGTTCTGTTGGAGGTCCTTCTCCACCAAGTAACTGAAGAGATCTCTATTTCCCGTCATATGGAACAAGGCACCGTTGTTTGGATACCACATTCATTGCATTACAGTTTTTTCCATGCATTCAATGAGAGTAAAATCAAGCTCAAAATATGAATTCAACACTTCACCCGTTGCAATTGCAGGCTCCTTCTTTCTTTCTTTCTTCTGTGGAAAATTCGAAGCATAGTTTCCATGCTCGTGACAATGAAAACATATGATATTAGACAAGTATCTCTTTCCCTCTTCACCTTGGGACTTATTTCCCTTTTCTTTCTTTCCTTTTCTGAATAATGCAGAATCTTTGTCTTTGTTGGCGATGGAGGTCTCGTCTCTAGTGCTTCACCTTATCTCTTCTATTACCAAGTCAAAAAAAAAAACGCTACGAGTCTGGTAACTTCTCCCTCCCATTCATAGAGTTCTGGTAACTATGCAAGCTCTTGGGAAGGCCTAGAATTGCTAGTATCAACAGATCATCCTAGTCTATTGTCACACCAACACTTCCAAGCTCATCTTGACATTGAGTGAACTTTTCCAAGTATGTTGGTATCGTCTCACCATCCTCTATCTTGATATTTCTGAGCTTTTCCTTCAATGCCAACTTCTTGTGGTCAATACTATTGTGAAATAGATCTTTCAAGGCCTTCCACATAGCATATGGAGTCGCCTTCCCATGGAGATTTGAGACAATATTATCTCTAACTCCCTCTAACAAGATCCTTCTCGCCTTTGCTACATTCTTCTTCCATGCATCATGAAGTTTGGCATCTGTTGCTGTGGGATTGAGAATATCAATATCTATGAATTCCTTCAACCCATTGTCTTCCAACACTACCTCCATCCTATCCTTGCATGCAATATTTTTTTAATTTCCCTGGAGTGCATATTTGAGTCTCAGGCCATTGAAATACATCTTGATTTGTTGTTGTATCCTGAAGAATAAATCTGCAAATTTGAACATGTTCAAGAAAAACTCAATTTATTCTCTTCTATTGTGATTCCTGGTGATCTGATACCATGTAGCAATTATATAGAAATTATATACCAATTGACTCAATCTGATCTTGTGATGTACTAAAATAAGTTATTTAATCCTTCTAAAATATTGGCGAAATACAAAACACGATCGCTCAATCACATGCAAGTAAGAGAAATAACTATATCAATCACACAACGCAAGATAATATTGGGGAAAGAAACTGCTCAAACCCCCACTATCATATATTTTATAAATTCAAATAATCATGAAATAATACAATGCTTTCTCACAACGAGAAAATATTGCACTCTCCTGACTGTCTCACTCTGATCCTGCTCAAAACTGGCTTGCAATGCTTAGGAAAAATTGACAAAGGCTTGGCCAATTCTCAGCCTCTGCTAATTCCACACTTTCTCAGAAAATCCCTAGGGAAATAGGCCCCTATTAAATAGGAAATTCAACCTTCCTTTATTGTGCAATCCATCATGGGCTTCCTATGGCTTTATAATTTCACCGAGGAAATTTGCTAATAATACAACTGATAGTTAAGTTCCCTTTAACCTCTGTCTTAATTGGG
The DNA here is from genome assembly GCA_034641835.2 of Pinus albicaulis. Classification (NCBI taxonomy): domain Eukaryota; kingdom Viridiplantae; phylum Streptophyta; class Pinopsida; order Pinales; family Pinaceae; genus Pinus; species Pinus albicaulis. The sequence goes on along the minus strand of CM076576.1, from coordinate 700,958,298 downwards.
TATTCATCAGAACTGACATGCATGTAGCTATAAATAGTGAATGATCAATTATTTGTTTGATATCTACTTGTGAATTAAATCTAATTTAATTCACTCGACCTCTCACTAGCTCATCATTGATTTAGAAGTAGTTAAACTGATTTATTATACTCACACCACACTAGTTCTATAATTTCAACTGGACCCCAAAAATATTAGGATCACTCTACATGCCTCATATTAGACTCTCAGCTCGAAATTCTTGAGCTAACGCAGTCTTCATGACTTAGCTAACTGATACAAGTTGTTATGATATGAAATTACAATTTATTTAAGGGAAAAATAAATTAGATGTCCACATTTAGCACTAAATTGTACCTTAATTCCTCACCAATGCATGATTGGAATCACACAACAATGTGTGTGCATTTTTTGACCTTTCTGGTTGCCAATTTCATTGTTTCGCATTACAAATTTCAACACAGTTTGAAACCCTGAAGATGGATGACACAGATAATTTTGATCAGTTCATGACTAGAGTTATGGGCATCATCAATGAAATCATGCTTATTGGTGAAATAATTGCAGATCAAAAGATCGTTGAAAATGTATTATGAATCCTATTGAAGAAATTTGAAATGGTTGTAATAACGATTCTGGAGTCAAAATATCTTACAACATTTTCAATAGATCAATTGATTATATCACTGATGTCACATGAAAAATCACTTAACATGGAAGAAGGATCCATGGAAAAAGATTTCAAGGCACAAGTGTCTCTTGGAAGAGGCATGGGCAGAGGATATAGAGGCAAAATCAAGTGAGGCAAAGGCGGAGGCATATCTACAAAAATCATCATGCAACATAAGGATTCACACCAGAACAACCATAATAGTCTATATCCTCAGAGAATAAGACAAAGAGAAGCAGAAAATGGAGCAACATATGTAATGTCCAATGCTATTACTAGAAGATATTTGGATACTATGAACATGAATTCAGAAATAAAATGAAGCGGAAGTGACCATATTTCCAACAATGAAGTATAATCCTCTAAAGCCATGTTTCTTTATTGTTATTTTTTTTAAGACAATTATAGTGAGGACCTTTGGTTTCTAGATAGTGGCTCTAGCAATCATATGATAGATTAAAAGAAATATGATTTATTGCATTAATAGTTTTATCAACTTTGAAATTACTCTTGCTGACCATTCTCATATAAAAATTGAAGGGAAAGGTATTGTGTATGATCTTAATAAAAAAATTAGCAGAAAAATGTTTATTATTTCTATTATATTCCACACATAAATCATAATCTCATTAGTGTATTTCAATAAGATGGAACATGGCTATGTATTAATATTTCAAGGGACAACTTATTATATTTATGACAAATCTCCCAATACAATACATATATCCAAGCTAGAAAAAACTAAGAATAGAATGTTTCCCTTGACTCTCAGAAGTAAAAATCTGTCACATTCATTTGCACACAATATTACAAATATATATGAGTCATAATTATGGCACTCTAGGTATGGTCATATTCCCTTCCATGGTCTTAGTCTTCTTCAAAAATATTTTATGGTTACTAGTCTCCCTGTTCTGAATCATCAAGATTGTTAATGTGAAATTTTTATTCTTGGAAATCATAAAAGAGACAAATTTCACACATCTTCTATTAGATTAAAATAAACCTTAGATCTAGTCCACACACATATATATGGACCAATCCAAACACAATATGTTGGTGGCAGTCTTTTTTTTCTAGCCTTTATTGATGAATATAACATGAAAATATAGATTTATTTTCTTAAAAACAAGTTTGATACTTTCTCAAATTTCACATAATTCAAAGAAGAATAAGAGAATAAAAGTGGAAATATTTTGAAAGTACTTAGGTCAAACAAAGGAGGAGAATACAATTCCAGTGATTTCATAGCATTTTGTCGATAACAAGGCATCATTATGCAGAACATAACTAGATATACTTCACAGCTTAATGGAGTAGAAAAAAGAAAAAACCATTCAATCACGAATATGGAAAGATGCGTGCATCACACAAAGGAGTTGTCTAATGAGTATTGGGTTGGATGTTTTTCTACTACAATATATATTCTCAATAGATCTCTGATAACTAGTGTTAAAGATACAATTCCTCAAGAGGCTTGGGATGGTAAGAAGGTGAATGTATCACTTTTGAATATTTGGTTTTGTACCATTTTCACATGTTCCATAGAAGTTGTGAAAGAAAATTGATGGAAAAACTAAAAAAATGCATCTTTGTAGGCTCTAGTGAATAGTCAAAATCCTATAGATTGTACAATCCACTCACCATGAAATTTCCATCAAGTTATTTGAAAACAAACCTTAGTGTAAACAAATTGATAAACCTTTATATCATCATGTTCATCCACCAACTCATCCAAGATTGCAAGTACAAGAAGAGTCACAACACTATGAAAATGGTAATTCTTCCAGCAACGAATCATCATCTTCAGGAGATAATCAGAAAACTAGAAGCATGAGGGATATATATGAGAAAGAACATGATTTTGAGTAGAAATAGTTTTTTTCATTTCATTATTTTCAACCAACCCACTTTTAAGAGGCAATAAAAGAGGAAACTTGGGTTGATGCAATGAATCAGTAAATCACAGCCGTAGAGAAGAATGAATATTGGGAACCGATTGATCTTCCAAAATATAAAACCAGCATTCGTTTCAAGTGGGTCTACAAGACCAAATTGAATGAAAAAGGAAAAATATAGAAACATAAGGCAAGACTAGTTGTCAAAGGATTATATCAATATCTTGGCATAGACTATGGATAAACCTTTGCTCAATTAGAAAGGTTAGATACATTCATAACTATTAAATTTGCCACTGTGGATCAAATTGGATGTCAAATGTATGCTTTTAAATGGAATATTCAAAGAAAATGTTTATATAGATTATACACCTGGTTTTGAAGTTCCAATACAAGAACATAAAGTGTCTAGGTTGAAGAAATCCTTATATGGCTTGAAACAAGATCCTTGTTCTTCGTATTGTAGAATTGTCTCTTACCTCATCAATAGTGGACTATGCAGAAGCAACCATGAGAAAACGTTTTATAAAAAAGAAAATCACGAAGGTAAAATTCTCATTTTTGTCCTTTATGTTGATGATTTTCTCTATACAGGGAATTCGATGTTAGAATAATTAAAGCTTCCATGAAAAAATAATTTGACATGACTGATCTTGGCCTCATGAAGTATTTCTTGGGAATACAAATTTAGCAATCTGCAAATAGTATTTTTTTTGTCAACAAAATTATGCCATTGAAATTGTGCACAATTTTAGAACGATCAACTGTAAAGCAGTTGACACTCCAATTATTCTAGGCACCAAGCTACGAAAGCAAGATGAAGGAACATTAGTTGATCCAACTTTGTATAAAAGTATAGTTGGTAGTCTATGTTGAGAAATAAAAGGGTTGCAAGTGTTGGTGATTCATATTACTTTGATAATTTCTTGTTATTTTTAAACTTTCACTTGATTACTTTCTTATTTTACTTGTTATTATTATGTTCCTATCATCAAACATCTACCAAAACACAAAGAAAAATGATACAAAAGGACACAACATATATGTGATTAGCCACGGCCATAACCTCTCCTTTTGAGAGGAAAACCCACAAGAATTCTTATTCTCTTCTTATAGAACTTCAGTTGACAAATTCCAAGACATATACCCTTTAACAAGACTCCTTCAAGGGCAAGTAAAATCTCTCTTCTTTTGAAAAATCAAACTAAAGCATAATTACCGATCAAACAAGAAAATTACCTCGTATCCATTTTTTTGAGGTAGCAAGAAAAGGACCCGATTTTGAAAAGTGGTGATGCAAAATCACCTTTTTTTTTTAGCATAATTTTGGCACTTCAAATTTTTTTATGACTTTTTTTTTAATGTCATGATTTTCATGTCAATTTCGAAAAGTGGTGATGTAGAATCACCTATTTTTTTACAGGGTTTTTTTTGACACTATAAATTTTCTAATGTCTTCTTCTTCCATGAGATGTTTATTTTTAACTGTATTTATGTACTTGTTTTTTTAATTTTTTTGTAAATAAATCTTCATTTTTTCACATAGCTAAAAAAATAAAAAGGGTCAATATTTTAAAATTAGGATTTTCTATATGTTTATGTATTTTTAATTAATATTTCAATGCACATCAAATAGTTGTCGCTAAAAAAAATACACATTTTGAATATAAATACAATGAAAAAAATACACATTTTGAGCCTTTTTGTTAAAAAAACATGTTAAATAAACAATTTTTTTGGGAAAATCTTAACAAAAAATCTTTAAAAAATAGCATTTTTTATGAATTTTCTGTCAAAAAAAGAGTAATCACAGGTTTTTTGCAAAAAAAGAATGATTCTTCTCATAAAATATCAAATTCTAAACATTACAAGTAAAACTGATTAATGGCTCTTAGATTTGAGATTTATTTGCAAGCTTAACTTAAAGCTAATCCATAATATAAACTAATCCATGTTCAACATCTTCTAGAACATCACTAATGTCTTATTCCACAACATTTTCTGCTTCATTTTGGTCTTTTTCATCTTCTAATGGATCTTTCATGTCTGCAAATCTTCTAAAATTTCCTTTTCCAATCATTCCATATAACGGTCATTGAGGTTCCTTTGCATTTTTTGCCACATGTGATTCATTAAAAGCCCCCTTCCTCAAACCAGCTACTTGCATTACATCTTGAATAAATTGAAAAGAATTAATTCTTTATTGAATAAATTTTCATTACACTTGGTCTTTCTCAATGGTAATGAGATATCTTCCTTTTTTTAGACAACATGCTAGCATTGTACCTAATCATCAAACACAAAAGAAATAATCAAGAAAATTAGTATAAACACATAAAAAATAAAAAATAAAATATTTAAATTCAATTTTATATAATAAAACTTACCTAAAGCTGAGAATAAATCCAAAACCCAATCTTATTCATTTGAACATAGATCTATAAGATAGTTAATCAATGCTTGTAGTTTTTGATAAATTTTAACTATATCTCCTTTTGAATCTTTTTCCTCATAATGTTAGTTTTCTTACAACAACATCATGAACTAGTGCTTGACTACGACTCTTCACATCTACTTGATTCAGAAGAATAGGCCCAGCCAAAATTCATGAATATTCTTTAGTTTTATTCCAATGGGACTATGACAAGTGTCATCTCCAAATTCGTGCATTTGAGAACGACAATGGAGAACGCAATAGTGAAAATAGAGAATGAAATAGAATAAATTAAAACATTTATTATTATATATATATGAATAAGACATTCTTTGTCATACAAAATGGGACAGTTATTGGTATTCCTTTATCTTTCAATTGAGACACTATGTCCATTACATTAAAGAAAATGTATGATTTCACAAAAAAAATTCAAAAAATAAAATGCCTTGCTTTTATATCTAAACATAGTGATCATCATTCTTCACTTGAACTGTTGTCACTGCTAGAGCTACTTCCATGACTTGGGTTATTTTTCAGAAATGTTTTGTTCACGGTTTTGATTGTTTTCTTCTTCTTCACCTTCCATCTAGAAACATAAAAATAAACTGTAATGAGTGTATATACATTGGTGAGAATAATGAAAATTGCAATATTAAATAATATACATCAATGTAAATCGAAAAGAGATGATGTACCAATGCAACAATTGACTCATAAGCTATACACATTCTTTCAAAACCATGTAACATGCCATCTTTCAAGATTTGATCTGTTAGCGCAGTGCCATACTTTGTTTCCAGCAAGTTATATACCCCATAACAAATCATATATTTAATATAAAAGATTTATTTTTTCTATTAATTATAGATGGAGCTACGTAAAACAAGATCAATAGATGCTTACAAATTCCACAATTAAGTTCTGATATGCCAACCTATACGCACAACCCATATTTAACCCAATTTCAATCAATTCCTTTGATGGTTCTTCTTTGTATGTTAGCACCTGTTTGAAGACATTCAATGATGGTTTTTGTAAAACAACTTAAAAAATGCAAAAATCAAATCTAGTTAAGTTGTTATAAGGAGGTAACAATTACTCACAAACTTAGATATCAATCCTTTTTTTCCTTGTCGTCCTATTTTATGTGCTGAATGGGTTCCATTTTCTTTTCTTTTCTGCAATAAAATACTTGAAAATTAATATTTAATCTTAAATTGTTTATTTATTTTACCTAATGATAAAAAAATCTATGATTACATATTACATTTGAAGCAAGTTGTTGTTGAGATGGCTCCTCCAATGATGCAATTTTGTCCATTTCTTTGACCATCTCCTTATACACCTTTTTGGACATTCCTATTGGCATATTTCTGATATTAGCTCGTTCATATTTTGATATTTTCATAATCTTCCTGAAAATGTAACATGACAATAAAATATTTAATTTTTATATTGATATATGAAAAGCAAGTATAATAAAAGTGATATTTATAAATAATTCTAGACAAACATCTAAAGGAATATCACTTTTTCATTCCTTCTTTTTTGTTGTTGTACGTTTTTGCTATTAAAAGTATGACATGTCTCATTGACCAATTCTCTGGAAACTCTTCCTGTAGTTTACATAAAATTTGGTTCTTGGAATCATTGGATTAGTTTTTGTATTGTAAGTGGAAAGAACGTCTATACATTCGTTCCACTAGATCCCTCAAAATTCTATAAACAATTTTCCCCCTTTCGTTAACCTCCAACACCACTCCAGATGAGCTAATGACCAATTCATTTTCATTTTCATGTTCTATTTTTTTTCTTTTCTTAGAACAACATTCCTTTTCTGAGTTGTTGGTCCCTGTAGAAAATTAAACATATGTGAATTAATAGACTTTATCACACATGTTATCTAATATTTTTAATTATATTATTAATGAAAACTAAAAAAAGAAACTCATATTGGATCGATAGTATTTTTTCATTCACCTGATTCATTCTTTTGCAATTTTTCTATCAAGCTTTTACGCCCTTCTGGTCCTAGATCAGAAATAATGTTATTGAGCTTCATCATTTTGTGGCTCTGCATGATACACAGTAAACAATACATATTAGTTAAACTTACATATAGTTCAAAAATAATTTTTTTGTAAAAAATTTGCAAAGAACTTGCCTTTTTTTCTTTTCTTGATGTGTTATCAGTATTTTTGTTACTCTCAAAAAATCTCAAAAAACCAGTGCGCCATTTATGGTTTACGCACCAACGTCGCTGCATGTCTCTCTTCCAAATGCACCGCCATAACAGTATAATAGATTGTACGGTGCTCTATGTCAACAAGGAGCACCAGTGTGTTACATGTCAATGACCGCACCTGTTAACCATGATAAAATAATAAAAATTGTCTAGAGTTAGTTTTTTAGCAGAAATTGATGCCATATTTTACATATGGCGCACCGATAAAAAAAAATCTTTTTTTTTTAATTCATGCTAGGGCCCACATGGATTGGGATCCAACTATGCTAATCATCCCGTCATTTGAATGTCATAGGTCTATATTTAGCAATAAAAACCCTATAAATCTAAATTGAAAAGCCCTAATTCTGAAATCACAGAAAGAGGAAGAAGAAAGGGGAGAAACAAAAAGAATGTAAGGCTTGTATCTTTTGAATTTTTTTTCTTTTCGAAACAGAACATTCACGGTGCGCCATAATGAAATAGCGCACCGGTTGCATATTTTACAAATGGCGCACTGAAAACATATTTTGTTTTTCTAATTTTTTATCACAGTACTTTCGCGGTGCGTTGGGAGAACCGAGCGCACCAGTGCGATATTTCACATAGGGCGCACCGACAACATTTTTATTTTTATTGTTTTTTACACAAGGGCCGACATGGATTGGGATCAGACTATGCAGGTCCTCCCATTGGTTGGATGTCTTAGGCTTATATTTAGCAATACAAACCCTATAAATATAAATTGGAAATTCCTAATTCTAAAATCACAGAAAATAGGACAAGAAAGGGCAAAAGCAAAAAGAATGTACGGTTTGTTTCTAAAGTGGTTTTTTTTTCAAAACAACACGTTTGCGGTGCGTCATAATGAAATAGTGTGTCGGTGCCATATGTTACATATGGTCACTGATAAAAAACATATTTTATTTTTTTTTATCTTTTTTATCACTGTACTTTTGTGGTGCGCTGCTATAACTGAGCGCATTGGTGCACTATGTTACACAGGACGCACCAACGAAAAAAATCTGTATTTTTTTAAGATTGACGCAAGGGCGAACATGGATTGGGATTCGATTATGCAGGTCCTCCTGTTGGTTGGATGTCTTAGGCTTATATTTAGCAATACAAATCTTATAAATATAAATTAAAAATCCCTAATTCTGAAATCACAGAAAGTGGGAGAAGAAAGGGCAGAAACAAAAAGAATGCAGGGTTTGTTTCTAAAATGGTTTTTTTTGCAAAACATCATGTTTGTGGTGCGCCATAATGTAATAGTGCACCGGTTCCATATGTTATGTATGGCACACTGATAAAAACATTTTTTAGTTTGTTTTCACTGTAATTTCATGGTGCGCTACTATAACGGAGCACACCGGTGCGCTCTGTTACATGGGGCGCACCGACGAAAAAAATCTGTATTTTTTTAAGATTGGCACAAGGGCCAACATGGATTGGGATTTGAATATGCAAGTGATCCCGTGGGTTAGATTTCCTATGACTATACAAACCCTGTAAATCTAAATTGAAAAGAAAGAGAGAGAAGAAAGGGCAGAAACAAAAAGAATCTAGGGTTTTTTTTGTAAAAATGGATTTCCTTTTTATTTTTGTTTCTGAAAACTGCAGAAAAGGTTAAAAAAAAATGCAGAAAAAAAAAGTTAAAAAAACAATAAGCTTTGATTTTGTTATTTTACTTAATAAAAAAAACTACAAAAAAATTATAAAAAAACAATAGACTTAGATTTCTTATTTTACTGCATAAAAAAAACTGCAGAAAAAAGTACAAAAAAACAATAAACTTACTCACATCGTTTGAAATTCTATGGTACAAGGTTTGACTAACCAGAGGTTTGGAATTCTGATAGTATAAATACTTTTGTTCGAACGTATTTCCCTGCTCCACAGTGCTCTCGTGATCTGTTTGCTCTAGGTATGTATCCTGCAAATCTTTGGCTAAAAGTTTTTACAAAATAGTGAAATAATGAAAAGTGTTTAGTATTTAAAGAAATGTTTTATGAAATTAGATTTTTGAAAATATCTTGCCACCCATTTTTCAATTTACCGCTTTTATTTCACTTAAATAAAATAAGGTTGAACTTTTTTTATTTGTGATTATTCGTTTACCAGTGTGTCCTTTAATTTAACTGCACCAGTGCGTCATTTTATAAAATGGCACTAGTGCGCAAAATAAAAAAAACTCACCTGTGTGATTATCTGAACATTACGCACCAGAATGACATTGAAGATTGTGCACCAAAATTTATTGTTGTTTTGCTCAAATGCAGGGAGAAAATATCATATATTATATGGAATGGACAATTCTTCAAAATCCAGCTCGTTCCATAATATTTATCAAAGTCCATCGCAGATTTCTCCCTATCCATGTGGAGATGTAATATTTACTTCAGATTTGTTTTATTTTTTCACTATATAATTGAATTTATAGATATTTTTTATCCATGCAGTCAACCACGCACAACTTAATTAAATTTGTAATGTATACAAATTTTCAGGTTCATGCCGATTCAACATCAAGTTCATATGCACAAAATATTCAAACTGCTCCAAAACGTCGGAAGTTTTTATAAGGAGATGCATACTGCAAGGTGCATTTGGTAGATGAAAATGGACAACCACTTCACCCTGCCAATTGTAACAATATTGCATCTTCTAGCCACAATCCTGGGACAATGATGGTAATTATAATTATAATTGTTTGGTATATATATTGATTAATATGTAATTATTTCAACATCAAACCAATTTATAATCATGCAATATTATCAACGTGGTTACTAATTGATATCATATATTTTGTACTAATCATGTTCAATTTTTTTTTTTAATTATTAGGATTCTAGTGATAATGAATGACCTACTTTCCATCTTCTGTTGCAGCCCAATACAATGTCAGATCGAGAGAAGACTGAATTAAGAGAAAAAATCGGAGAGGAAAGATACCAAGATTGGTTGAATCAACCACTGATTCAATTCCCGCTACGTCCATATTCACTAATTAGGAATGACTACAAAAATAGTAGTTCTTCACAAGCTAGCAAAGGAGGCAATCAAATAGAGGTTGGTATGCATGATTACTTAAGGGATACGACTGCCATGGAGACAATGTTGTTATATGCATTCCAAAATGATGATTAGCTAGGGGATGATGCTCATATCACTGACACCTTTTTCGAAAGCCTTAAATTTTCTTCCACCACCCCTCTCTTTCGACCTGGCGGTCAGTAAAAGTATACCCAGTTGGGGACAACAATGTTATTGTACAACTTGAAAGCAAAGTTTGGCTTGTTGAATGCATGTTTCTTGGAACTTTTGAGGTAAGTTACCATAAAGTACTCCCCTCATATAAATTTTAAATATAATCAGTACACTACAATGAACATTACAAATGTTAAATTTTATGAACGTTAATAATTATATCGACATTAATGTACATTTAATATTAATATATTTTTCCATGATCACCAACTAAATGTTATTCAAAGATAAGGTTCTTCCGAGTGATAATGTCTTGCCCGATATCTGTGAAGAGGCAAGGAAATTGTTGAAAATGTTGGGTGTTGAGTACATATCATATCATGCATGTCCAAATGATTGTATTCTATATAGAGGAGAATATGAAAACAAAGAGATGTGTCCGAAATGTGGGCATGACAGGTATGATAAAGCAAAAAAGAAGGGTAAATCACGTACTGGTCCTCCTTTTAAGATATTGAGGCACATGCCTATAATCCCAAGGATTCAAAGGCTCTTTCGTTGCAAAGAATTAGCTATGTTGCAGGGATGGCATGCCTCACACAGAAGTGAGTTGGGATTTATGCGAATCCCAACTGATTCAATAGCCATGAAGCATATAGAGGATACATGGCCCGAAACATTCAAGAATGAAGTAAGAATTCTACGACTCAGCATAGCCATGGATGGCGTCAACCCATATTCCCTCCAGAACACCAAATATTATGTTTATCCTGTAGTAGTGATCAATAAAAATATCCCCCCATGGTTTTTCGTGAAGAATGAACATCTTATGTTGGCTCTCATAGTCCCTGGTAGAAGGCAAGTGAATAATATGGATGTCTACTTACAACCACTGGTATATGAATTAAAGGAATTATGGGATGGGATAAATTTATATGATGTATCAAGACCCATCGTAGTAGAGAGGAGTATTATGTTGTATGGCATATGTGCTTACACGACACATGATTATCCAGGCTTAGGAGTTTTCTCTGGTAAATTACATGTTTAATTAATTTATTTGTTTATCTATATTAATGTAACAATATTCTTTCACATTTTTTTCATGAGATTTGGATGGTCTTTCGCGCTCTGCTAGGGTTTGCAGTCTTCCCCTGCATCTGCGCAGACTGATACTGTAAGATTTCTGCACTTCCCTTACCATTCTGCACTGTTTATGCGAGGAATGGCAGAGGGTTTTGGCCATGACAGGCCCCACGGGGAGGGCATAGTCCTCCCCCTTAGATAATGAAAAAAACATTTTCGTGGAACCTTCCATGAACATCGCTTCGGATTAGTTGATTCCTGAAGCACAGGATAATAGGACGCACGAGATGCAAAAAGACACAAACGCAAAGAATAAAGAAGCACAGGATGAAAGTGCGGGACAAAAAGAAAACCCCACAGTGAAGTCAGCTACCTGCAAACCAATCGCGACAGAAAGACCAAAAATCGAGCTTCCAAGCCACAGGATAAATGGACGAATCCAGTTCATGAAGGATCATGCGCTCATTGGTAAATTTATTGGCATCTAGCCTACTGAAAAAGCTCTACAAGGATGGATAACAGAAAAATGGAAGCCCAAAGGAGACATTACCCTTCAGCTTGGACCCAAGGGATTCTTTACTGTTGTTTTCATCTGTATCGAGGATCGCAATAGGGTTCTAGATGGAGGACTTTATTTCTTTAACTCTGCTGGTCTGTATCTAAGAGACTGGGTGGAGAGGTTCAATCCAGACAACGAAGACTTTAGCTGGGCTCCAGTTTGGATCAGAATGTACTCGCTCCCTTTGGAGTACTGGGATGAAGAGTCCCTCCAAGATATTGGCAAGGGATTGGGGGAGTTCGTTAAAATAGCGGAGGAAAAAAAGATGCGCCGCTATACCTCGTATGCAGGTATATGTGTTTATATGCACCTGGACCAAGCTCTCCCTGACTCGGTAAGCCTCTACCACGATGATTATGAATGGATTCAACCATTATAATTTGAACATGTTCCCTTCCGCTGTTGTAGATGTCACATTCATGGACACCTCTTCAGGGATTGCTCGCTCAATGCTAAGCCCTCGACTACAGTCAACCCAGCATCCTCTACTCCTGATGGGTTTACCAAAGTCACCAGCCGAAGAAGATCCCATAAGAAACCCTCTAATGGGAAAAATCCCATCTCCTCTGTCAGCTCAATGCCCTCTACAAGTAACAGCTTCGAAGCCTTAGATATTGTCATGTAACTCTCCCCACAAGCCGAACCCAACTCTACCCAAGCAGCCTCAAAGACCTCGCCTAGCCCTCCGCCGGATGCCCCTCCCAATCCTTCATCCAAGGGCATTCAGTTTGGTCAAATGGAAGTTCCCTTTAATGACCCAGATTGGAAACCTAATGGAATGGATATGGACTGCATACCTGGCCCACCAGAAGCAGGAAGCAGTCAAGTTCAACTCATGGATGAAGAACCAGAGAGCATTGATCTGAGAGGGCTTGACATCCTTGAGCTCGAACAAGCATGCCGGAGAAAAGAATTTGAAAAGATTCAAGCACATCAAATAGACACGCTGGAAGTCATTATATCCAGAGCTTTTCGACAGAAAGAACTGGGAATCTAACCAGGCAGCAGGTGGGATGGAAATCTAACCCCAAAATACTCCAAGAAGAGGGGAAGGAAATCAAATCTGGAAAGAACAATTACAGTGGGAAAAATCCTGGTTGACTCCGGTAGATATGCTAAACTGACAAAGTATTACAAGCCTCTCCCGAATAGTGAATCATGAAGCTCACTTCATGGAACCTTAGAGGACTTAACAGTCCCGGGAAACACAGAATGGTAAAAAACATGGTTAAGCAGGAACAACCTCAGATTTTTTTCATGCAAGAAACTAAATGTAATAGCAGCACGCTAGGCAACATTCTCTCAAAAGCGTGGCATGGTTGTCAGTCAGTAACGGTAGATGCATCGGGTGCCTCTGGAGGGCTGGCCATCGCCTGGAATACTCAGTCTATTTCTCTCTCCGACTTCCATGCTTCCCACCACATCATTCAAGCGACTTTTCACATCATCGGCACCAACATTCACGGTCATCTCACAAACATCTACTTCCCATAGGATGCAGTGAGAAAATCCGATCTCCTAGAAACTATAGGAGTGCTCAATCATGACAGAATCCATCCCCTCTGGATTATAGGTGGTGACTTTAACATGATAACAAATTTGGAGGAAAAACTGGGAGGCAGATCCAGGCTGGAGCCAGAAAGCGGCCTTTTCAAAGACTTCATACAAGACCACCAGCTGATTGACATGCAATTCTGCAATGGTACGTTCACTTGGAGTAATCACAGAACAGGTCGGCAGCACATAGCATCTAAGTTGGACAGATTTCTACTTTCAGACAACGCAGTCCATTTGGGAGGCGACATTTCATCCTCCATCCTCCCTCTCCATGGCTCTGATCACTGGCCGATCTCACTTCAATGGCAGCGGCCGGGTCAATCAGTGAGACGCCCTTTTCGCTTTGAAGCCTTCTGGTTCAATCACCATGCTTTCAACGACCTCATCAGCTCGCTATGGAGAAGCTTCACTCCGCCGGAAGGGTCTAAAATGTTCCAGTTCCAACAAAAGCTCAAATTCCTAAAAGGCCATATCAAGAGCTGGAATCATTCCACCTTTGGCAACATCTTTCAGGCTCAGTAGCAACTACACAAAGAAATGGAGTCTCTCCAGCAACAAATCATCATGGAAGGCTGCACGGAACAAGCTTTGGAAAAAGAACAGCAGCTTCAATCTCAGATGGAGGAAATATCAAAGCAGGAGGAAATTCTATGGAGGCAGAAATCTTGCATACGATGGCTGAAGGAGGGTGAATGAAATACCAAATTCTTCCACAGATCTACGATTCAAAGACACATGCATAACACCATCTCTTTTATCAAGAATCAAGAAGGGGAGAAAGTGGAAGTTCATGTGGAGATCGAGAAGGTACTCATTAATCATTTCCAAACTGTACACCAAGAACCTCTCTAGGACAGACTACCAGCCATTGACAAAATCACTCAAAACATTCCAAAGCTGGTCACCGAAGAGCATAATCAACTCCTACTTCGCCCAGTCTCGCGCCTAGAGGTGGAAACTGCCATGAAGCAGCTCAAATATGGGAAGGCTCCGGGGCCGGATGGCTTTTCGACCACCTTCTTTCACAAATTATGGGATCTAATCAAAGAAGAGGTTTGGATGGTGGTGGAGGAATCGCGTACAATGCATTGGCTCCTCCCCTCCTTGAACGCGGCCTTCATAGCATTAATCCCTAAAGAAGAAGCTTCCTGCACGCCGGACAAATTCCACCCAATTTCCTTATGCAATGTCATCTACAAGGTTATTTCTAAATTCATTGCTAACAGACTGAAACCGCTTGTGCCTCTTCTCATCTCGCCCGAGCAAGCTGGTTATGTTGAAGGAAGGAAAATTTTGGATGGCATCATCCTCACTCATGAAATCATACAATCCCTCAAGGACACCAAACAAGCAGGTATGATTCTCAAGATTGACCTTTCAAAAGCTTTTGATAGATTAAGCTGAACGTACATTCAGAAAGTGTTATCGACTTTTGGCTTTTCTCCTACTTGGATTCGGTGGGTTCATAATCTTATTTCCTCCTCCTTCTTCTCCATCCTCATCAATGGCACTCCTTCGCGTCCCTTTTCTCCCTCTAGAGGCATCAGACAAGGGGACCCCCTGTAATGGCGGAAGGCCAAGGGCGTCACCTCAAAAATGCCCTTCGATCCCAGCAGATTCGAGGCCTCTCTGTTCACAACTCCCTGGCCTTAACTCACCAACAATTTGTGGATGAAAATATGGTGTTTGGTTACCCTTCAGTGCATGAAGCCTCCCAACTTAAATTCCCGTTGAATGACTTTTCGAAAGCCTCGGGAGCTTGTATCAATACTGCAAAATCCCAGCTCTTCTTCTTTCATACCCCTCCCTTCACCCAAAGAGAAATAGCTCGTATCCTTGGTTTCTCCATTGCCACCCTCTCCTCGAAATACTTGGGAGCCCCTCTAATTGCTTCTGCCTTAAAGCAAGCCTCATGGCGTGAGCTCCTTGATAAACTTGAAGCTCGCCTCTCTTCTTGGACTCAGAGGACTTTGAATATTGCAAGTAGAGTGGTTCTAATCAAAGCAGTGTTACAGGCCATGCCACTTTACCTTTTCTCTATCTTGGTAGCGCCCAAATGGGTTCTAAAAAGAATTAAAACCCTGCAGCAGAATTTCTTATGGGGATCCAAAGGAACACACCACAAATGGGATTTGATCAAATGGTCTCTAGTCTGCACGCCAAAGGAACAAGGAGGATTAGGATTGCGGGATCCTTCTCAAAGCAACACAGTAATGGGAGCCAAAATTTGGTGGAGCTGGCTCACTGCACCTAACAAACCATGGGTAATTATCTGGGCAGTCAAGTACGCCAACCAAAGACCTCAGGAAGAACTTATCAGACTCATCCCCAAGGAGAAAGGTTCACTCATGTGGAATGCCGCCAAACAACACTACTTGTTGATTCAACAACACAGTTTCTGGGAACTGAAGAATGGTAGTACTGCCAGATTCTGGACAGATGCCTGGGATCAATTTCCAAAAATAACTAACACCTACAGACCACCTCCTGGACTAGACTGGGAAAGACAACAACTGGACATGGTGCAGCAATATTGGGAAGACAATGCTATGCAGGGATACAGACTGAAAGGATCATAGGGAACATAGATGAACAAAGTAAGGAAGCATTAAACTCTGAGCTCAAAAGAAGGTGCATTAGACTTTCGCACAGCCAGGACATTCTCAGATGGGGATACATGCCAAAAGGTTCCTTCTCCACCCAGGAAGCCTACAAAATTATAAGTAATGATCCGAGGCCTAAATATCCCCTATGGAACAAAATCTGGATCCCGAGGGTTTGGCCCAAAGTCTCTGTTTTCCTCTGTCTCTTCGGGCATCAAAAAATCCTCACTTTGGACAACTTAAGGAAATGAGGCTTTCATGGTCCCTCAATCTGCCCCAACTGCTGTAATCATGAGGAAACGCAGAAGCACCTTCTACACAACTTCTCTCTCGCCATTCAATTGTGGGAAAAGGCTAGCTTTCGATGCCAACGAAACTGCAGACCCTCAGAAGATATTGTTAATTCCATCAGGAACTGGCATCAGAACCCCTATACAAGTGAAATCCTTAATCAACTCTGGAGAATACTCCCAGGATTATTACTCTGGACAATTTGGAAGGAAATAAATAAACGTATCTTCAGGAATCAATCTACTCCTCTGGACATCATCTGGAGGAACTTCTGTCACAATCTTGCTGAGACCTTAGAACTGCACTCCTGGGACACTAACGACTTTCCAACTCTGGCTAAAGAAAGGGCGATCTGGGATAACTGGGGACTTCAACTTCACCTGCGAGAGCCAGTGCACAACACCCCCAGAACTGAAAACACCAAGAGCCAATGGACCCCCCCTCCAACGAACTCCTTCAAACTCAATTTTGATGGAGCGTCCAAGGGAAATCCAGGAAAAGCAGGCTTTGGAGGCATAATTAGAGATCACAAAGGCAATCCTATAGTTATCTACTTGGGGAACCTTGGATGGGACACAAACAATTCGGCAGAGCTGGAAGGCCTTTGGCAGGGACTTCTCCTTTCACAACATCTTGGGCTTCATCCTATAGAGATTGAAGGGGATTCTCAAATACTTATCAACCTTGCCACTCAGCTCCTCAATGGGGCTCAAGCGCAAAAAATTGCTCATAGTTGGAGACTTGAGGCACGTCTGAAGAACATTGAGGACTGGCTCATAAAAAATAGAGCTCTCCTCTTCAAGCACATCATAAGGGAGGGAAACAAAGTTGCTGATCTACTTGCCAACATGGGGGTAGACAACGAGCACAACCTTCTTACTGGGACTCTTGACATAATTCACAATGATGATCAAAGACAGGAATGCCAATTGCTGGTCCAAAGCGATGCAGGAGTCCAGGATGCGGGTGGTTCTGAAGAGCATTAAGGTGATGGGATGGTCAGGAGGCATTATGGGTAGACATATGCCAACCTTCCTTGAAACGGTCCTTCGGCATATCTACAGACGAGATCAGAGATTAATGCATTTACTACCCGGCGCACATCACAACCAGGCCTCCGAACTTCGAGACCACTCCACACGCTGCGACCTGGCCATGTCGTTTGCTCATATTTATGATGGTTTAATGCCAAGGATTAACGGTAGCACGGGGTTTTGTGGTAAAAGGATGGAGAGCGATCATAGCTCTAGCAGAACTCCCAGGCCTGTAAAGAGTTGCTGCACCCCGGATACTCGGCTCTCTTCGGAGCGAACTATTACGGGCAAAAGAACTAAGCTCAATTGCTGCTTGGAGCTCAGTGACAGTTTCCACTACTCCAATGCTGGCTCTTGCATGCTGGCCACGGTGAATTGGCCTTCGCAGTTGCCGCTGTCTCCTGCCCTGTTCTCACACCTTCAATCTGCAAACTTCACTGAGGACATGCCGCGTCTTAGACACCGAATGAGGTGCAGACGAGGTTCCTCCAGGCACCAGACGAGGTGCTCTCCCACCTCCTCCAGCACCTCTGCTGCGACTTCCCCAAATTCCGATAGCACTTCCAGAGAAAATAGGGGTCGTCTTCATCGTTCTGGGCGAAGCTTTCGCTCCCCAACTCCTCTACATCCTCCGGTTCACTCCCAAACTGTGCATTACTCTTTCAACAGCTCTCTAAACTGTCCTAGAGTCACTACCTCCGTCACGATTGCCTTTCGGGAAACACCTCAGGACATGGTTCCTAGTTCTGGACGGATGGATGGAAGCAATGCAGACGCTCAGGCTCCGAGGCAAAGTGCTGGCTTCTTGAACCTACAGGACGTGGCGGTTAAAGATGACTAGGACGGCGCCAGCATAGGCGAGGCTGTTCAGCCTAGCTCGCAGCTGCTCGAGATGAAAAATGACACTAGTCAAGCACAGGGAGAGTAGCTCAATGAAAACCGGGAAATTGGGAGTGATAGCAAGCAGCTGAGAAATGGAAATCAAGCGAGTACGGTGAAGGCTCCCTTTGCTACTGGGAAGGTGATTCATTCTACTGAGGACCTGTACACAGAAGAAGGAGAACCGAATGAACTCTGGTGCAGGGTCGTTGAAGAAGCACTTGACGAGTAGCACCTCCCTCCTTCTCTGGTTTTTGCTCTGTCTCTGTCAGTAATTTAGAGATTGTTCATGTTTGTTATTATGTTCATGTTTTGGTTTTGGGTTCTGTTAAATATGACATATATAATCAGAACTATCGGCTTCCCCTGCGTGGGATTTCTATGGAAAACACTCAGCACTGGTTTCCCTCGGGGAGGGCAGTGCTCAACAATGATCTTTTGTTCAAAATGTCTCCAAATCGGACATGGCTCTGGTTGAGACCTGTTGTACATATTTTTTCGGATTAATAGATTAAGATTACATAGAAAAAAAAAACAATATTCTTTCACATATTAGTTATTTAATTCGTTGTAATAATATTTGTTCTGATCTTCATGATATTCTTTAACATGCCATGCATATTAATTAATGTATACAGATATAATCTCGCAGGTCTTGTAACAAAAGTGTATTTTGGATGTAAATGTTGTGGACCTTCTCTGAAAGCTAGATGGTCTAAGGACCTACTAAAGACAGTGTATGATTGCTCCAGGATATTCCTACCGGAACAACACTCTTATAGAAGAGTAGCATCCTCTGTCAATGGTAAATGAGAGAGAACCCAAAGGCCTCCAATAATGACACTAGCTGAATGGCTTAGATCATATGAGAGAGAGAAGGAGAAGGAGTTCATAGAAATCTTCGATTCAAATGGGGAGCCTAAGTTCGATGATCCAGATTTCTTCAACACCTATGTTGAGAAATTGCATGTTGGGATGAAAAGGAAATATATCTTTTATGACCCCCCATAATGGGAGCATCTTAAGATTGCCCACTTATTAGATCCCATGCATATATTTAAAAATATTTCATCTTCTTTATGGAGGCACATATCATCGAAACAAAGTGACACATTGGTTGTTAGGAAAGATCTTATTACTTCAAAAAATAAAAATAAATATTGGCCAAGATGATTAGAAAGTACGGGATCAGAGGCAGGCGCTGGTCCCTCTAATTCATGGTTTTTCAAAGAAGGTGATGTCCCATGTATTTTAAAAAAAGATGATATATCTATGGCAAAGGAAGCTATAATGGATGTAAGGGTGCCAACTTCATACTGGTCTTCACTATGGCGCTGCTTCACCATGGATGACCATTTTTCGGGGTTGAAATCACATGAACATTTGAATCTTCTAACAGTACATATGATGTCAAAATCATGTTTTTATTATTTTTTATATTAATCAATTTTATCCCATGCGGGGATCATAAAACATAACTAATTTTTTATATTATTGCATGTGTTTATAATTTTGCAGTGTCATTATCCTTTATTTGTGCGTGGGTGTGTGAAACATGAATTCCCACAAGACCTGGGACGTGCCATATCTAAATTATTTTCATTTTTACATTGGATCATGTCAAAGGAGATTCATGTGGCTAGCATTCCCCGGTGGCGTCAAGAGATAGTTGATATTGTTTGTGTGTTTGAGAAGGAACTGCTGACGAGTTTCATGGACTTATAGGTTCATCTTCTAATCCACCTAGTAGTTGAGGTTGAATTACTTGGGGTTGTTTCTTGTTGTTGGATGTTCTTCTTAGAGAGGTACATGAAGAAATTGAAAGGTTTTGTTCGAAAAAGGGAAAAACCTGAGGGGTCTATGGCAGAGGGGTACATATCGTATGAGTATTTCTAATATGCCAGTGAGTACATCAAGTAGATTGACAACAGACCATGTGCGGTGATTTGGGACGATCAAATGGATGAAGACAAAAGAGAAGGAAAGTTGCTCCAAACGAGTGGAAAAATGCGCTTGATAAAGAGTCAGCGACTTATAATTTTTCAAATTTACAAAAAGTAATTAATATTCATGTTGAACTTCAATATAATGTATATTTTGATCTCTAAGTACTATATAATGTTGGTTTTATTTCATCAACAAATGTAGAAATTGAAGCAATCAATAAATTCATTCTTTACAATTATGAAGCGACAAAACCGTGGGTCGCATTGTACGAACAAAATAGGATGAAATGAGATAGTGACAGGAAAGAATTCAGATGGTTGAATGGTATAAGTGTGCCTTATCCCGATAATTTAAAATAAAATATGTCAAATATGCCCCAATAGTTGGGTTGTTGACCAAGTCAGAGAGAAATACGGTGCTACAGGTCGTTACCTGCGTGCTGAAGAGGATGCGCTAAACATAGGGATTGGGTGCAGCAACTCGGTAATAATATTTTTAATTTATATGTAAATTTGAAACTTATATTAAGACATCTACATTTCATATTTTAACTACTGTTGAATTATTATTTATAAGACACATGACACTATGATTTTTTTAGATTTTTTATAGTAGGTGCATTTGTTCCCATCTATGTGGGCATATGGACACCATTTTTGCACAGAAAATTCCAATGCTAGAAACATCACAGAAGACTGTGGAGTGGAAGTCAAGTTCGATCAATCTAGTTGGTCTAGCCACTGTGATCAACAACTAGTACGAGGGACATTAGGTTATGTCGAAAAGATACAAGAGATCATTGAAGTGGATTTTTCTTCTTTCCAATGTGTTATTTTTAGGTGCAAGTGGTGCGAAACCTTTGATTGGAATAATGTAAAGGAAGATCATGATAGTAGGCTGATATGTATCAACTCTATAAAGATGTGGGATAAAGCTAAGGAGCCCTATGTTTTCCCTAAACACTGCAACGAGGTGTTTTTTTTATCTAGATGTGTTGGATAGGGATTGGTGGTTCGTATTGACACATGACCCTAGATCAAAACATATTTTTGAGAACAATAGTGTTATCATGCCATGCGAGCTAGAAGATAAAAAGGGTGATCATGAGAACCGAGAGTGATATGGTACATGTGTTATTTCATCAATATTTATACTTTTTAAGATGGGTTTTTTGAAATGTTAATATAAAATGTATTTTGAATTAATTGGTAATTTTCATTGTGTTAATGTTAAAGTCAATAATTCACTTGATAATTTGGTATTATGTTGATCTCGAAAACAATGGCTTATTGTATAAATTAATTCTTTTTTTGTATCTAAGATCATAATAAAATAATTATAATTCTAAAGTACAGGAATTTATTTGCATTATTTTCTAAACTTTATTATGTTACAATAAATCATATTATTCTAGATTTATTATTTTGAAATTATTTAAAATTTAAAAATTTACCAATTTAAAAATTTTAATAAATTCATTTCACATTAATACAATTAAAATTTTACAAATATTTTACATACAATTAGAATTAGAATTAGAATTAGAATTACAATTACAATTTTACAATTTCATGTACAATTACAATTACAATTACAATTTTAGAATTTTAAATATGGGTGAAAATGTGAAGTTGGGTTACACTTTTGTGAGAATCATGGGCGGAAAAAAAATTTCCGCAATAGTTCGACCGAACTTTTGCGAAATTTCGGCCGAACTATTAAGATAGTTTGGCCGAACTTTTGCGAAAGTTCGGCCGAACTAGTTCTGCCGTTTAGATTGACGACATACTCATGGCGTTGGAAAACAAATTTTTGGTTAGAGATGGGAAAACCGACAAAAACAGTTTGGCCAAAATTTTAGTTCAGCTAGACTATTAGTTTGGCCGAACTTTTAAAAAAGTTCGGCCAAACTCATATTTTATAAATATATCACCCGCGAACGAGTCTCGTTTTCGCGCGTCTCTGTTTGCATAGTCTGTTCGTAGGTTTATGTTTGAGTTTCTGTGGCACTGCTGCTACTCTATTGCTGATTTGGCGCCCGCGCCCGCGAATTGCTGCTCAGGAGTTGCTCTATGTAAGTAATTTCTCCATATTAGAGATCTTAAAATATGTTATGAATCACAAAAAAAAACTAGGAGGAAAAAGAAATTGTAGTATCACTATTACTGGTATTTATTACTATTACATAGGTACTAATGTGGTCTCCATTACCGCACCATATAGTAAAACAATATAGTACCTATCATAAACAAAAAAAAATAGTGAGTTGTAAATCAACAGTGATTACATTACAAGGATAGTACACATTTATTGCTGATATTAGCTTGGTTCCTATCTGTAAGCAGGGTGACTCTATTGAAACCAACTAATTAGGGAAATAGAGTAGCATAATTTCACTGTTCTTGTTCTTGTAATGATTAGGGTCTCTTGTTATCACCTGTATGGTCCGAGTCCAGAATTCTCCCCACTACTCGAATTATATCTATGGATAATATGGGCTAGTCTCTTAGTAGTGCCATCTCTAATATGTGTCCTATTGATTTGCTTATACTCCCCTTTGTCGTCCATCAAATAAAGGACCCAATAATGATAACCTAGGGTGTTACAGGTTCAAATCTGGTGTTAGTTTTAATTGGTTACTGCTTATTTTATGGAATATCATAAACTGTACTAGATAGGAGCACTGTCAGGGTGGAATTTTTGAAATTCCATATTTCTCAGTTGTACTTGATTTTACCTTATTTACATATTTGTAAGCTATAAAAGTAATTTTTCTTAGAAAAAGAGGAGACCTGCATTGAATATATATCATTAAAAACATTCACAAAGATTCTCTAATGTGAGAGTTTGCCAGTTTTTGGAATTTCAATATGACTTTTTCATTCCACTATTTTTTTTCATTTTGGGTTGAAGAACCCACTCTATAGCAGTTCTTTGGTTTATTTGGAAATTGAATGGTGAAAAAAATGCTACTTTAAATGTCAAAGTCATATCGCCACAAGGTAACAATTCTGATAAGTATTTTTTATGGAGTTACTTTATTCTTTTCAATTCAGGGTACAACTCACTCTCGTTCCTCTGCCCCCCCCCCCATTTCCTTTATATGCTTAATGATACATATTATACTAACGAGTGTGAGTTTTATTATAATTAGACTGTTCTTTTATATATATGTATATATACTCTGTGAATCCAAACCTTTAAATAAAAATATGGAAATTTCCAGACATGATTAGGATGGATTCTGAACCAGTTCAGACCAAAAATGGGTTGCAATTAGTTTGAGTGGATAGTTGTGCCTACAAAAACTGCTGAAATAGGCTGACTGGCCCATTTAGCCAGCTCTGATAAAATTTCTAGCCTTAGAAACACAAATAACAGATATTGATAGATACTGATTTGTGATTAACGAAATAGCTTTTTTTCTCTGTTGTGAAGTCTTGCATCTTATTCAACAGAGTTTGGACTGTCTCTTAAGGCATGCTTTTCTCCTCAGCGAAGACCTCATCCTTAAGCATGCTTTTAGTAATAATAGTAATGGTTACGTATTAGTTACTAAATAAGCTTAATCTATGGAAACCTGTAATCTAACCAGTCATCCCATATTATAGAAACACTTCTTATCTCTACCAATTTTTGATCATGTAATTGTATCAACTTCTCATATTCACTATGCTCTAATTACATATTGATAGGCCTAATAAGTGGTTACAGAAGATTCCATAATATACTTCAAAACCAAAAGTGATTTGATAAAAAAACATTAGCCAATAAAAAAACCATTGAAACCAAAAGTTATTTGATACAAAACATAGGTTTTAACCTTATATAGGTAATTGTTTCAAATAGATTCTTAATTTAAAATGAAAAATATTCAATGTAAAACACATGCATTCTTATACACCCTTATGTCAATGTAAAGTAGTTTGAGTGATTCCACGGGTCCTCTACACCCTTCATAGGGTATAATTGGGACAGGTAGTGTTAACTTCTACAAGTTCTATAGGCAGAGTATGTAAAGGGCCAGGTAGCCTCTGGATCTCATCTTTTATGAAAGGTGACATATCGAGTAAATTCCCCTATATATAAATAGAAGTTTTTCATTTTCATATCCATGGTCTCAAACAATGAGAGAGAGAAAAAACCTTTTATATTCAATGTAAAACACAAATTAGCCATAAAAGTTTCTCATTGAAACCAAAGTTTATTTGATACAAAACATAGGTTTTAACCTTATATAGTTTAATTGTTTCAAATATATTTTTAATAAAATGAAAAATATTCAATGTAAAAAACATAGTATTTAGAAACAAAAAGTAATTTGATACAAAACATAGATTTTAACCAAGTATATAGTTAATTGTTTTAAAAATAGATTCTTAACAAAATGAAAAATAATCAATGTAAAATACATACACATTAACATATAATTGTAATATTTTTCCTTCTTTCCAACTTAGTCCATCCTTCTAGAAATATCCCTTGAAAATAGATTCTTAACAAAATGAAAAATATTCAATGTAAAACACATGCACATTAACATATAATTGTGGTATTTTCCCTTCTTTCCAACTTAGTCCATCCTTCTAGAAATATCCCTTTTAATGAAGCAAATATATCCATAGTGATCCATTGATATTTGTTCACCAAAAACTATTCCATTTTGGACTTATATACCTCAAAAATATGCTCATTGAATTTATGCATCTATATCTTTAAACTACTTGAAACTATTTTATTTCACCATAGGAATCATTTCGAGATGTCTACCATTTTAATGGGGTGTATCACATTTCAAGAAAAAACACATTAGCCATAAAAGTTTCCCATTTAAACCAAAAGTTCAATTTGATACAAAACATAGGTTTTAACCTTATCTTTAAACTACTTGAAACTATTTGATTTCACCATAGGAATCATTTTGATATGTCTACCATTTTAATGGGGTGTATCACATTTCGAGAAAAAACACATTAGCCATAAAAGTTTCCCATTGAAACCAAAAGTTCAATTTGATACAAAACATAGGTTTTAACCTTATATAGGTAATTGTTTCAAATAGATTCTTAATTTAAAATGAAAAATATTCAATGTAAAACACATGCATTAACATATATAATTGTGATACTTTCCCTTCTTCCAAACTGATTGGAAATCCTTTAAAAAAAATATTTTTTAATGAAGAAAATATATCCATAGTGATCCACTAATATTTGTTCATAGAAAACTATTCCATTTTGGACTTTTATATCTCAAAACTATTCTCATTGAATTTATGCGTCTATATTTTTAAACTACTTGAAACTATTTTATTACACCATAGGATTCATTTCGATATTTCTCCCATTTTAATGGGGTGTATCACATTTCAAGAAAAACACATTAGCCGTATAGGTTTCAACATGTTTCAACATGTTTCAACACATTTTGAAACCTTTTATATTCAACGTGTAAAACACAAATTAGCCATACAGGTTTCACATTGAAACCAAAAGTGATTTGATACAAAACATAGGTTTTAACCTTAGTAAATTCCCCTACATTAAATCTCTGGAATAGTTGTAAATATAAATTTTTCATTTTCATATCCATGGTCTCAAACAATGAGAGAAAAAACCTTTTAAATTCAATATATGTAAAACACAAATTAGCCACATCTCTAGAATAGATCTAAATAGAAGTTTTTCATTTTCATATCCATGGTCTCAAACAATGAGAGAGAAAAAAACCTTTTATATTCAACATGTAAAACACAAATTAGCCATTAACGTTTCCCATTGAAACCAAAAGTGATTTGATACAAAACATAGGTTTTAACCTAAGGGTAAATTCCCCTACAGTCAATCAATCTCTGGAATAGTTTTAAATATATAAAAGTTTTTAATTTTCATATCCATGGTCTCAAACAATGAGAGAGAGAAAAAACCTTTTATATTCAACATGTAAAACACAAATTATCCATATAGGTTTCCCATTGAAACCAAAAGTGATTTGATACAAAACATAGGTTTTAACCTTAGTAAATGCCCCTACAGTCAATCTCTAGAACAATTTTAAATAGAAGTTTTTCATTTTCATATCCATGGTCTCAAACAATGAGAGAAAAAACCTTTTATATTTGATGCATGTAAAACACAAATTAGTCACATCTCTAGAATAGATCTAAATAGAAGTTTTTCATTTTCATATACATGGTCTCAAACAATGAGAGAGAAAAAAACCTTTTATATTCAACATGTAAAACAAAAATTAGTCAGTAAAGTTTCCCATTGAAACCAAAAGTGATTTGATACAAAACATAGGTTTTATCCTAAGAGTAAATGCCCCTACAGTCAATCAATCTCTAGAATAGTTTTAAATATAAGTTTTTCATTTTCATATCCATGGTCTCAAAAAATGAGAGAGAGAAAAAACCTTTTATATTCGATGTATGTAAAATACAAATTAGCCACATCTCTAGAATAAAAAAACCTTTTATATTCAACATGTAAAACATAAATTAGCCATTAAAGTTTCCCATTGAAACCAAAAGTGATTTGATACAAAACATAGGTTTTAACCTAAGAGTAAATTCCCCTACATACAATCAATCTCTGGAATAGTTTTAAATATATAGAAATTTTTCATTGTCATATCCATGGTCTCAAACAATTAGAGAGAGAAAAAACCTTTTATATTCAATGTATGTAAAACACAAATTAGCCACATCTCTAGAATATATCTAAATAGAAGTTTTCCATTTTCATATCCATGGTCTCAAACAATGAGAGAGAGAAAAAAACCTTTTGTATTCAACATTTAAAACACATACTAGCCATTAAAGTTTCCCATTGAAACCATAAGTGATTTGATACAAAACATAGGTTTTAACCTAAGAGTAAATGCCCCTACAGTCAATCTCTGGAATAGTTTTAAATAGAAGCTTTTCATTTTCATATCCATGGTCTCAAACAATGAGAGAAAAACCCTTTTATATTCAATGTATGTAAAACACAATTTAGCCATATCTCTAGAATAGATATAAATAGAAGTTTTTCATTTTCATATCCATGGTCTCAAACAATGAGAGAGAGAGAGAAAATTTTATATTCAACATGTAAAACACAAATTCGCCATAAAAGTTTCCCATTGAAACCATAAGTGATTTGATACAAAACATAGGTTTTAACCTTAGTAAATGCCCCTACAGTCAATCTTTGGAATAGTTTTAAATAGAAGTTTTTCATTTTCATATCCATGGTCTCAAAAAATGGGAGAAAAAACCTTTTATATTCAGTGTATGTAAAACACAAATTAGCCATATGTCTAGAATAGATCTAAATATAATTTTTTCATTTTCATATCCATGGTCTCAAACAATGAGAGAGAAAAAAAACCTTTTATATTCAACATGTAAAACACAAATTAGCCATAAAAGTTTCCCATTGAAACCATAAGTGATTTGATACAAAACATAGGTTTTAACCTAAGAGTAAATGCCCCTACAAGTCAATCAATCTCTCGAATATTTCTAAATATAGAAGTTTTTCATTTCCATATCCATGGTCTCAAACAACGAGAGAAAAAACCTTTTATATTCAATGTATGTAAAACACAAATTATCCATATCTCTAGAATAGATCTAAATAGAATTTTTTCATTTTCATATTCATGGTCTCAAACAATGAGAGAGAAAAAAACCTTTTATATTCAACATTTATATAGTATTTAGAAAAAAAAAGTAATTTGATACAAAACATAGGTTTTAACCAATTATATAGTTTTTCATTTCCATATCCATGGTCTCAAACAATGAGAGCAAAAAAACCTTTTATATTCAACATCTAAAACAGAAATTAGCCATAAAATTTTCCCATTGAAACCAAGAGTGATTTGATACAAAACATAGGTTTTAACCTAATATAATAAATGTCCCTACATTCAATTTCTAGAATAGATCTAATTAGAAGTTTTTCATTTTCATATCCATGGTAGTTCTATAGGCAGAGTCTGTAAAGGGCCAGGTAGCCTCTGGATCTCATCTTTTATGAAAGGTGACATATCTAGTAAATGCCCCTACAGTCAATCTCTGGAATAGATCTAAATGCCCCTACAATCAACATTTATATAGTATTTAGAAACAAAAAGTAATTTGATACAAAACATAGGTTTTAACCAAACATATAGTTTTTCATTTTCATATCCATGGTCTCAAACAATGAGAGAGAAAAAACCTTTTATATTCAACATGTAAAACACAAATTAGCCATAAAAGTTTACCATTGAAACCAAAAGTGATTTGATACAAAACATAGGTTTTAACCTAATCTAGTAAATTCCCCTACATTCAATCTCTAGAATAGATCTAATTAGAAGTTTTTCATTTTCATATCCATGGTAGTTATATAGGTAGAGTCTGTAAAGGGACAGGTAGCCTCTAGATCTCATATTTTAATGACCATGTGCTTTTTTCAATTATATACCAAGTGTGCTCCCACCACACCATGTAAACCGTAATTTGGTGAACTTCACATTTTCAACAAGTGGTGAACTTCAAATTTTTATGAAATTAAAATGCGAGGACTTCAACAAATTTTTTGTTAAATAGAGTTTGTTTAAATGGAGTTTCACTTGTTTTTTAATGACAATGTGTTTTTTTTAATTTTATACCAAGTTTTCTCCCACCATGCAAAACACAATTTGGTGAACATATCATTTTTATAACTTTTTTTTCTTAAATTGAGTTTCACACATCAATTATTGCTTTGAAAGTTGTGTTTTACATAATTTATTTACACTAAATTACATTAATTTTCTGAAATTTATTTTGAATTTAATTTAAATTAGTTATTTAAAAAAATAATTGTAAATGTCCACCATAGATATATATATCATGGAGGATGAACGACAAAGATCAACAGAATCCCATATCTCTATGAGAGGGGGGGATCAGGGATTGAGAGTTGTTCATGGTAAATTTAAATATAATCTTAAATCTCCATACATGTGTGTACATATGGAATTGATTTCTTATCAACTTTGTGAGTTAAATTAGTTGTGAATAAGTTTCAATTTTTTTTTTAGGAGCTAATAAGAAGAGAAGGGTCTCTACTCTATCCATGGATGCCCATGTCTCACCCAGTCGTGGTATGGTTTTAACACAATTTAATCAATGAATATGTACACGTGTCTTTATATGTATGCATGTATTTTTCAATTGATTATAAATTCATATTTGTTTATGAAGCTTCTCTCTCATATCGAGAGGTTGTTGGTGGTTCAAATCCCCTTAGAGGGCCATCAATAAGTGGTAGTAGGTTGCATGAAGGTGGTGATATTTATTCCCCCGAAGGCCAATCAACGACTGGTGGTGTTGGTTCTCAACAGGGTCGTTCTGGTTCTCAATAGTTTCACGGTGGAGAAGATGCTAGCCAACCACATCGAGGTTGCCATAGATTTCAATATTTTTTTTCATTGAATTTGTACAAATTTGTTTACATTTGTTTTTTCTAATATACAAAATTATATATATATTGATATAGAGGCTGAAAATGTACCAAATGTTGGTCAAAATAGACGCAGGGCATAATGCTACATTCAAGAACAAGGTTGTCTACCCACCACAAATTATCTGGCCGACATTTCTGATATACCATGGGAAAGAAACATGGTGAAATGCACCTTAGAAATGTGTCAACAACTTCATGCAAAATTGCGGAGAGATCTCGTGGCTTTGACTCTACCTGCTGAGAGTCGACAAAGCCTAGAAATAGTTACACATTCATTGGGTGAACTAGTAAATTTTCACAAAAATCTTGGGCCAACGACTGATATATTTGTAGAAGTCATGAGAAAGAGAAAGGAAACAGTAATGGGTCCCGATAAATGGGAGGATGTAAAACAAAAAGTTACAAAAGAAATGGCAAAGTCAATGTTTAATTTCAAGGAAGGGCCAAAAAGAAAAATGCTAAAGGTGAAATATTTCAAGCACCTCGATATAGCTCACTATTTGTATGATAGGCACCTTGCGGCCTATGGAAGGCTCCCATGGAATGACAAGGTTCCTATTTATTTTGAAAAAAAAATTTACACGGAATTTTTTTTTGGAAATGAAACCCAATTACAATGACCTTCTGTCGAAATTTTTTGGTCTGGGGAAAGGTCGATTGTGTGACCGTAGGGGCGCTAGGCGATATGTGGAGTTTCCTCGCCTTGAGCTACCATTAGTGAGTCGACATTTTCGAGTTGAAACTCTGCAGTCAGAGATGGATGCGACTTCTCAAATAAGTCGAGAAGTAATGGATGTCATCATCAACAATGTTCACAGCGGATTGGGTGGAGTCAATGTTTGTCTAAATCGACAAAGAGCACGTGAGAATGCACGTGCCAATTTTGTGTATTGTACAGATGAAGAGATTACAACATGAATGTTGAAGATCTCCGAATATATGCAAAGAATTGTCGCAATGGCTTGCAAGACCTAATTCTTCATGAGGAATAGGGCACGGGAATGGTATGTGTTAATGACCTTAGGGTTCAATTATTTTAACACATACATGTGTACAATTTGTAATAAATACATGTGTATGTACATTTATACATTTATTTATATGTACATTAATCTAGCAAAAATGTGTCATTATATGTTAAAACACCATTTGCAGTTGTCACGCACGATGAATGATGAAAATTTTAATATCACATTCTGGGCCTCTGGTTCAAACAATGATGATGGGTCTCACCATCAAGATATGTTGACAAATGTCAGTGTTTTTTAACTGATATTTTTAAAATAAATAATTGTGCACACATGTACATGTACATATATAATAATAAAATGTTTTAATAGATTTCGATTCCGTCTGATGTTTTTGGGATGGCGGTACCTTCTTCTTCATTGGGATATGTACCTTCTACATCTTTTGGGATGGTGGTACCTTCTTCTTCCTTGGGAGATGTACCTTATACTTCCTTAGGAGATGTGCCACATCCACAACAAGTATGGACAATTTTTCACTTTTAAAATTTATGTTTAAGTTATATATATATATATTCCACCTCAAAAATTTCCATTAAAAATTGAGATATATATATCTATATCTTGAGTAATTTTAATTTTTTTGAATTTTAGGTTTTTGGAGGTTTTCTTTTGGAGCCTCTCTTAGGAGATGTCCCAAATTCACCTGCAGAAGTATTCAATTTTTCACTTTTAAATATATATATGTTTTTTTAAAAGTTATAATTTATAAATTGAAGTTTATTTAAGTTTTATTATAAATTGAGATCTTGATCTTGAGTTATTTTATACTTTTAAAATTTTGAATTTTAGGTTTCTATGGAAGATTTCTTTAATCCACGGACTCTAGCGACAGAGATAGGAACATCCGCACCATTTAAACCATTTAAACAAGTTGTCTAATTTTTTTTTTTAATATTATTGAAAATAAGTTTATATATGTACACATGTGCATTTTCATCTGAAATTTTTTAATATATATATATAACTGTACATGTGTATTGTACAGTTTACTATTGGAGATGTTCCCATGGGGGAAGTTGTAGTAGGCGAACAAATGGAGAGGGAACCTCATGAGGTATTGCATGATTTTTTTTTTATATTTTGTTTTTTACATGAAGTTCTATATATTCTCACTCATTTTTAAAACATAAAATTTTAATGTTTGTATGTGCATTATGTACAGGTTCCCCATGCTTTGCAAGATAGCGCGCGGATTGAGACTCTGCTAGGAAAGACACTACATCCATCTATATTTGATGGACATGATTTGTAGATTTTATTTCAAGATTTCTAGTCTTAAATTTACTTTTTTATATATTATCTAGATGCACAGTCATATATATATATAACTTGATACTTGATACCTGTGAGATCTACAATTTTTGGACATATTTTATTATAGTGTTAGTATAATTTGTTTTGTTCCAAAAAGTTAAGTTTTGGATGGTTTTAGTACTTTTGGCATGTGAATGTGAAGTAATGTTGTTATATAATTTGTTTGGTTTTTAAAACTTTCAAGTTTTGGATAATTGAACTACTAGTAATGTTGTCATCTATAAATTAATGTTTTGCTTCTATAAATTAATGTTTTGCTTCTGAACTACATTTGGCATGTTATGTAATGATGTGTTATAATTTGTTTTGTTTTTAAAATTTAAGTTTTGGATGCTTGAAGTACATTTGGCATGTGAAGTAATGTTGTGATCTATAATTTTTTGTTAAATTAAAATTTAAGTTTTGGATGGTTTCAATCTACATTTGGCATGTGATATAATGTTAAATGTTTTTATTGGATAGTTGAACTATAATTGGCATGGAATGTGAAGTAATGTTGTGATATATAATCAAAAAGTTTTTAAAACTTAAGTTTTGGATGGTTTCAATCTATATTTGGCATGTGATATAATGTTAAATTTTTTTATTGGATAGTTGAACTACAATTGGCATGGCATGTGAAGTAATGTTGTGATATAATCAAAAAGTTTTTAAAACTCAAGTTTTGGATGGTTGAAGTACATTTGGCATGTGAAGTAATGTTGTGATTTATAATTTTTTGTTAAATTAAAGGTTAAGTTTTGGATGGTTTCAATCTACATTTGGCATGTGATATAATGTTAAATGTTTTTATTGGATAGTTGAACTATAATTGGTATGGCATGTGAAGCAATGTTGTGATATATAATCAAAAAGTTTTTAAAACTTAAGTTTTGGATGGTTTCAATCTACATTTGGCATGTGATATAACGTTAAATGTTTTTATTGGATAGTTGAACTACAATTGGCATGGCATGTGAAGTAATGTTGTGATATAATCAAAAAGTTTTTAAAACTCAAGTTTTGGATGGTTGAAGTACATTAAGCATGTGAAGTAATGTTGTGATATAATCAAAAAGTTTTTAAAACTAAGTTTTGGATACCATTTCAATCTACATTTGGCATGTGATATAATGTTAAATGTTTAATGTTTTTATTGGATAGTTGAACTACAATTGGCATGACATGTGAAGTAATTTGTTTTGATATAATCAAAAAGTTTTTAAAATTCAAGTTTTGGATGGTTGAATTACATTTGGTAAGTTTTTAAAACAAATTTCACTCAAACAATAGTATGTAGTATGTAAAGATAAAAAACAACCTTAAGATTACTTTTAAGTAGGATCAAGTGTTCTTGAAACATTTTCCCACATGATGATACCTTCATTTACCTATGAACTAAAGTAGTTAATAGGTTATATGTTCTTCCTCTTTCCCATATAAATCCCTTTAATTTTGATTGGAAATATAAGTAGATATATGTTTTTTGAATTGGGGTCAATGTCATTAATGCACTCAACTAGGTAGCCTTGTTGATTTATAAATTGGTAAATTGATGACATTCAGTTTTAATTGAATTCTAGAACATATATATGTGTGTGTGTGTGTGTGTGTGTGCACAACATTTTTCATCAATGCACATAGAACATAGTCGACCATTGGTCTATCTACGTCTTTGATCCCAATATGCCAAAAAAACCTTTATATGGAAAATTTAAAGAAGAATGTAAATATGATATCAAAATACAGTCAAAGATAATCATTGTGATAAATGTACACTATTTAAAATTAGATATCCAATAAAATTAATTTGAATGTACATTCACACTTCCCTTGATTGGTTAGTATCATATCTTAGAGCAGCGATGCACCATTGAACAACTTCTTTCGCATCCACAAGTCAGCTTGTAGAGGTGTATTATTCCAAAATTTTCTTACAGAAAATTGGAATATTAGATTTTGCTAGTGTCACTTAGGAGAGGAATAATTGGGCAAGGAAGCCCATACTTTTCATAAATAAGGATCAAGTCCCTCGTGGTGTGAAAGGGGATCATGGTGCCAGCTAGATCTTACACTGTCATGTGTGAATATGGACATTTTGCATGTGGACAAGGTCAAGTTTGACCAAGTCAACAACATAATTGTAGGAGGAGTGGATCATCAAATAAAAGAGCTCAATGTGAATGTGGTTCAGCCTAGAGAGATATATGTGAGCTGGATTGAATACCCTTAGGTGTGGGAAGGGCTGAAGCAAATTTAATTGGTCAACTTTGACCAAATCAAACAGCGCAATTTAGAGGAGTGGCTCTAATGAAGGCACAACACAGTTTTGGAGGGATATTGTTTGTATGATGGTGGAAAAATTATTGAGTGGGACCCAATGTGAGAAGGCTAACTTATTTTATAATGGAGAGGATGGAAGCCATTTTGGGTTAGCTTGTGTATTACATTTTCATGTCTTCTTAGACTTTTGCTCTCTTAGCTGTTTAGCTGAGATTTCCGGTGCTGCTTACCGCTAAGGGATTCCTATTCAGGAATTCCTTCTCTTCCGTTTGAGTAGCTCTTGGGAGAGATATAATCCATCATTCCTCATATACGGAATTATTTCCAAGCTTCATTATATAGTTACAACACAGTTTCTACAGGAGGTTAAGCTGATTTGTAGGGTGTTGTTGGGGAGGGTTGAGAAACCCACCGTCCGAATTGAATTTGCAGAGGAGGGATGTTCCTTTCTTGTGGGAGATAAGTTTGGAGAGTCATTAGGCTGATATCAGATCATTGGCAGTAGGCCAACTCATTTTCATCACCTACAACGTTATTCCACTCAGGAATTGCGTTATTTCTGCAAGGTAGTTTTAGAAGTGACTCTTGTGGCTCTTTCGAGGAGTTTTCCTATAATTGGAGGATGAGTTCTTCCATGGGGGAAGACCTTTGTTAATATATGCATTAGATATTCATTCTTACAGCCTTGTACACTCATTTTCTTCATTTATAGTGATTATTGAGTCATATTGTTGAAAATCACCCTTTGTATTCAGAGTGTTTGACAAGAAACCCTTGCCGGGTTCTCTTGTATTTTATATAAAGGAGAATAGATCTCATTATTTTGAAAATATTTTCTAATATAATTCTATATCTATTTGTCTCTACCATTTTTATGTATAAACCCTCTCTTAGACTACGCAGCCACTTTTATACAGAATTCCTTGTGTTGCAATGGTTGGGATTTTAACTCTTTTTGGAAATCCTAGGTGTGGGAGATCTGTTTAACCCACCTATTTTGATTTGTTTCATCTATATTCTTTGATTTAGGTTGTATATTGATTGATATATAGGATTAAAGAGTTAATTTTTTTATTTTATAGCACAAGTTGTTGGAACTGCGTTTTTAGTGAATGGTTGCTGACCTGTCCCGATTTTGAAATATTACAGTGGTATCAGAGAAAGATCTTTGGCTCAGCCTATGGGCTTCAAGACAAAATATATAAATAAAAATAAAGGATATAATGATGAAGAGGATTATCTTACTCTCATCACTTTTCAGATCCAGTAAGAACCTCTCCGAGGAGGTTGAAAAAGAAGAGGAAAAAAAAGAGGAGTGGAACTCCTAGAGAGTTTTGAGAGAAGGAAGAGCCATGCACTTCCTATGATCAAGAGAAAAGACCAGAGTTGAAGAGAGCTCCAGAGAATTGGGACATATCATTTCCTTTTGAGAGGGAGGACAATTTTCCAAAAGATGAAGGACACTTGGATCACATGGTTCTAAGTGAACACCTTGGTGGGTACAAATCCCAACCTAGAGCCTTCAAGGAAACTCTGGCTTTTCCTCAGTTCATTAATTTAGAGGAATAAATAAGACCTTGTGGCCAAATAAGCACCAAGGGCAATAGGTTTCTATTGTCTACTTTTAATGGGTCATCCAAAGCAAGGGTTTGGGCAAGGAAACTTGATGCATTCTTCCTACTACATCCAGTGGTAGAAAGGGAGGACGTAGAGATTGCAGTGTTGCACCTGGAAGGTGAAGAAAATATTTGGTGGTTCAGCCATTTGAGCCATGCAAGAGTGGTTAATTTTGCTGAATTTACTCAAAGGTTGATCAAAGACTTTGGTGAAGGAAAATCTGAAGAGAATAAGCCCTAACCCCTAGTGGAGGGAACTTGTACCAGTGTTGTCATAGATATGGGGGATCAACCCTCAACATCTTCAGTTGGGGGAGCCAACCTATTGGGGGGGAAAGCCCTTATAGCCATGCAAGATACTTCCAAAGTTCATCAAGGTATGCCTAACTTTTCATCTCCAATTGTTTCAACAAATCATATTGAGGATTGTGTACCATTGCACACTGCTCATTTGGGACAACATAATTGCACTGCGTTGTGAAAACTTGGTTTGATCAAGGAAGGGCTGAGAAATCATCCTAATGGGCCATTAATGGGATGCACACCACATTTGAGGGTGGGGTGTGAATTCTTGGAGAATGGGGTGAAATTTTTCCCAAACAAATTCATGCAAACCTATATGTTCATCTTTGAGTTAGGACATGAGCCAACCAAAACACCATGGAGGAGAGTTACAACGCTGTCAAGAGGCAACAGTGAGGAGGCTTTGCCTTTAGCCCACTTGGATCCTTATGGGTTCAAGATGATCATTGGTGTGAGATCTTGCCTAGGATATCTCCAAGGAGTTGCATTCCAGCATCCCATGGAATGCAAGAAGAAAAATATGATTTGGGAGGAGAGTAGTCTTCTTTGGAAGGGTACCAAGGTTGATCATGATGGGAGGCACTCACATCGGGAGGAATGGGAGTGGATGGAGAGCAAGAAGCTAGTAGGATACTTGCAAATATATGACATTGGGTAGCACGAGGCTTGGCTGCGTTGGCTTATCTTGAAAGAGTTTGGCCACCATGGGACATATCCTTTTTCCAAGGGTATGAGGATGGAAGGAACTTGGTAGGGTACTTGCATCATGGAGCAACAATGAGTGTGGATGCATTATGAT
Source organism: Pinus albicaulis (assembly GCA_034641835.2). Classification (NCBI taxonomy): domain Eukaryota; kingdom Viridiplantae; phylum Streptophyta; class Pinopsida; order Pinales; family Pinaceae; genus Pinus; species Pinus albicaulis. The sequence goes on along the minus strand of CM076576.1, from coordinate 700,921,087 downwards.
GAGGTGATAATTTTTTTTTCACCATATGATTTGTGTGATGGAGGTGTACTAAGGCGTCTTTTGTTTCACTTTGGAAGTTCAGAAGAGTAAAGGCTGATTTCTCCCTGTTTGCATGTTCAGGAGGGTGAAACATTATGGAGTGAATATTCTTGTTGAACATGTGAAGATGGATTCTCAGTTGGAAGAAGCCTATTGCTGTAGGCCAACAACCTTCTGTCCTTTGAGTGGAGGGACATGTTGATGGGTGTTCCAGAGATCCTTCACATTTGATGCATGGTGTACATGGAGGAATGAGATTGACAAAGGGCCATGGATTCTGTGTTCAACATAAATATGTTCTTCTTGACTTGTATTTGGCTGTGAGGAGGAGCATCTTTAGGCTCCGTATGGTTCATTTCCCTCAACCTTCTTGTAAAGGTATAATAACACACCATGGAGGGCTCATTTATGGATTATGTCACCATCTTACTTTAATTACATGGTAAGAATTCTGTTTTTGCATTTATTGATTGTTCAACACAATATTTGCATGCTCTTACCATTTCTTTGCAATGCATTGCTCTATAAAGGGGCAAGTTTTTCTTTAGGCTCCATGGACCAATTTTGGCCAGGTATTGTGATGGAGACAACCATCTACTATATGACTTGGGGAAAGTGTTTGGTTACTCCTTGTATGCTCAGTTGATACATTCAACCATCTACTATTTACTAGTGGATGTGATGACTTACATAACAAGCCATTTTTCAAGGAACAACTTGCCAGGCTATTTTTTGAAGCTGCAGTGGGGGAGACTGCGCTGTGACCACTTGGGAGACTGTTGGTACCTTCTAGCACCACATGAAACCTTTAGTCTTTATTTCATTTCGATGCTGATAATGAGCCCATTTGTTGATGTTGTTCTTGCCTTTATGGGGAGCATGATTGGGGGATGAACACATTGGGTGGATGTGTTCTTGAGGGAGGAGCATCCCCACACTTTCTGCATTGCATGCTCTAAGGGGAGCATGGGGAGAGACATGGCCACTACAGCAAAATATTTGTTTCTTTATGAGGAGGGCCATGAGATTGATGGGATGCCATATGGTGGTGATTTCTTATCCATCATGCATGAGATGGTTTGGGCCATCTTGATGCACAACGTTGGAGAAGAGATCTTTGGAGATCTAGCCTTCATCTTGCCAATTGAGGGAAATTTTATTGTAGCCCAAGATCAACAAATTCTCTGCACTTATCCTAAGTGGAGAGGAGGATAGCATGGGGTAGGCTACTCTACCTACCATTTTCAGGTTTTCAACGCACCTACTTTGCAGGAGCTGAAGGTGGAGGCAGAATTCTTGGAGTTGCCATGGTGGAGGGTGACCCAACTTGTATGGATGATTGCTTGGGGATGGAGGATCAACTTGGCGGGAGGTGTTTTCCCCATTACATTTCAGCCTCCATGCCTTGGAGGGCAACTCTTCAGTTCTATCCTTGCAATTTCTTGAGGACAAGCAACATTTGAGAGGGGAGGACTGTAATATTCCAAAATTTGCTTGTAGCAAATTGGAATATTAAATTTTTCTAGTGTCACTTAGGAGAGGAATAATTGGGCAAGGAAGCCCATAATTTTCATAAATAAGGATCAAGTCCCTCGTGGTGTGAAAGGGGATCATGGTGCCAGCTGGATCTTACACTCTCATGTGTGAACGGGGACATTTTGCATGTGGACAAGGTCAAGTTTGACCAAGTCAAAAGCATAAATGTAGGAGGAGTGGATCAGCAAATAAAAGAGCTCAATGTGAATGTGGTTCAACCTAGATAGCTATATGTGAGATGGATTGAAGAACCTTAGGTGTGGAAAGGGCTGAAGCAAATTGAAGTGGTCAACCTTGACCAAATCAAATAGCACAATTTAGAGGAGTGGCTCTAGTGAAGGCATAATGCATTTTTGGAGGGAGATTGTTTGTACGATGGTGGAAACCATATTGACTAGGACCCAAGGTGAGAAGGCTCACATAGTTTATAAGAGATAGGATGGCATCCATTTGGGGTTATCTTGTGTATTACATTTTCATGTCTGCTTAGAATTTTTCTCTCTTAGTTGTTTAGCTGAGATTGTCGGTGCTGCTTAGCACTAAGGGATTCTTGTTCAGGAATTCCTTCTCTTCCCTTTGAGTAGATCTTGGGAGATATTTGATCCATCATTCCTCATATCCAGCATTGGTGCCAAGCTTCAGTCTACAGTTACAACGTATTTTCTATAGGAGGTTGAGCTGAGTTGCCAGGTGTTGCTGGGGAGTGTTGAGAACCCCACTGTCTGAATTAATTTTGCAGAGGAGGGAGGTTCCTTTCTTGTGGGAGATCAGTTTGGAGAGTTCTTAGGCTTATATTAGATCATTGGCAGCAGGCCAACTCATTTTCATCACCTACAGTGTTATTCCACTAAGGAATTGTGTTATTTCTGCAAGGCAGTTTTAGCAGTGACTCTTGTGGCTCTTTCGGGGAGTTTTCTTGTGACTGGAGGATGATTTCTTCCATGGGGGAAGAAATTTGTTCAGATTTGCATTAGATATTAATTCTTACAGCCTTGTACACTCATGTGCTTCAGTTGCAGTGATTATTCAGTCATACTATTGAAAATCACCCTTTGTATTCAAAGTGTTTGACAAGAAACCCTTGTCGGGTTCTCTTGTATTTTGTATAAAGGAGACTAGATCTCATTCTTCTGAACATATTGTATAGTATAATTCTAGATCTATTTGTCTCTACCATTTGTATGTATAAACCCTTTCTTAGACTGTGTAGTCACTTTTATGTATAATTCCTTGTGTTGCAGTGTTTGGGATTTTAGCTCTTTTTGGAAATCCTAGGTGTGGGAGATCTATTTAACCCACCTAGTTTGATTTGTTTCATATCTATACTTGGATTTAGGTTTTATATTGACTGATCTATAGGATCCAAGAGTTAATTTTGTTATTTTATATCAAAATTTGATGGAATTGCGTTTTTAATTTTATATTTATTTGTTTATCTTAGATTTGGAAGATATTTAGAGGTTCATTTGATATTAAAGTTATAATTTGTGCTTACCTTTACATAATAATTATACTTTTCAGCATGAGTCTCAATTAACAATGTTTTAATAGTTTCACTATGAATTTCTTACAACAAAAAATGATTAATTGCATATTTTAGATGTTCGTCCTATTATCAATGACTTATCAATGTTCAGACAGATATTTATTCCCACGTTTTCAGGAATGTAAATTTTTCCAAAACAATGTTGTACAAAACATGTATCATGTGTACGATCGTCACTGATATAAAAGTGATATTCTTTAATGATATGTCGATTTTCACTCGTGCTTTCTATATGATCGACATTTTGTTCAGCATGTCTATATATAATATGGATGAGCATGGAGACTTGGTCAGAGTGATAGTATTCACTCTGAATTTCTTTTTGTGGAACAAATGTGTAGTTTTCTGCAAAATCAATCACTGACAAAATGGTCCCTGGTGGAAAAAATTCACAAGATTTTTTGAATTGCAGGTCTTGCCATCGAAGAGAAATATATGGGAATTGTTGGTGTATTTGCCAAATTGCTACCTCTGATCCTGTAAAAAGTCTATCACAAAAATTGTGTCTTCTCGTAATTCAATTCTTTTAACACTGTTTTCACCTTGAATCGATGTATGGATATATTCATATCTCTTCCATTTCACTTTCATGTTGGAAAATGATTGATCATTTATATCAGTATGATATTTGTTTTGAAATTTAGTCAAATTTCCACAATCATCACATTTTTTACCACCAACACATTTTTTTTTCTTCGTAAAATAGTTCATCGCTTTCTCTTTCACATAGAATTTGAGATATGAAATCATGGATAGTGGAAGGAGGAGGTGAATCCTTCCAAAATGTTCAACCAAAATCAAGGACTGTGTCATAATATAACTCAAATTCCACATGGTAACAACAACAACAAGTGTCATGTACGGTGATAGGTTTTACATACCATGGTTTTTGTTGAAAAAAAGCATTGATTGAAACATGAATTTCATGATTCTCTCCTTTGAACTTGTTGAAAAAATCTATCTGAGTGGTTTCTAAGAAATGTTTTTCATGTTCTTTGTATTGATTTCATGCTATTCTTTTTCGCATCACATGCCTTGCAGTTGGCGAAACACGCGAATTGTTCTTCCAATATTCATATATTATTTTTTTAACATTTTCTCCAAGTCTATATTTGTATGGTTACCTACAAATATTTCTCCAACAAGCGATTTCATCATTTACATCTATTTGCAACTGAAATTTCCGATGTTTGTGCAAAGTTTTTCGCGAGGTTCCTAATGCTCGTGCCATAGATTTTACCAAGCGATTCTCTTTAGTACATGATTAAACCACTGCTATATGTATTGCTCTACATACAACTGAAACATTTTTCTTTCTAGATCTTCTAATTGAATTTATAGCACTATTTATATTTTGTATCACATTTTCCTTCATTTTTTAATATTTGGTTGATTTTCGAATACCCAATAAGTCGTAGATTCTTTTAATTTCCCTAATGATAGGAGACCTTTCAACATTTGGGCTTGAACTGTCACCTTTTCCTTTATGAAATACTTCTCAAAAATGCGATTAACACGATATCATATATAATGGTCAGCTTTTTATCTCCATATGTGTGAGTGTCAACATTTTCTAACATATAATCATCAACAATGATTTCATCTCTACATATTCGAATTAATTGAACATAGTAAGTTTACATATTCAATAAATAACTAAATTAATAAATATATGTATAATTTCAATAATGCGTGCATGTGTTCAATATATATATATATATATATATATATATATATATATATATATTGAACACATGCACGCTGATGTGTGTGAGAGTGCATATATATATTAATAATTAGTTATTTATTATGCTATTATGTTCAATATATATATATATATATATATATATATATATATATATATATATATATACCTTGTGATTCAATTTCTTCACTTGAATTTATTTCATCATTTTCACCATCTTCAATCATTGGTTCAATATCTCTTTCACTTTCTCTTTCAAAATTTTGTATCTCAACATCAATGTTTTGAGGAATATCTCTCTCTGTTTACATTGAAAAATATTTTTCAAATTAGTTCATCAAATAAAAATTAAGCTTCACATTTTACATTAGGAAAATTTTAAATATATCAAAATCAAAATATTTACATTTACATACGTGTTTCAACTTCTAGTTGAGGTTGATTTTCCCCTTCAATATTTGAGAGTGCTTCTATCTTTCTTTTGGCCAAGATTGTCTCATCTCTTCTCTATGTTCCCGAGGGTCTCTTTTTCAATCATATTTTCTCATACAACTCCTTTTATTTCCCATGATAATAGAGTATGACGTTCAAAAAATTTCCTTCAAAAATTTAGACAAAAACTCAATTAAAAAAAACATCAGAAAATATTTAATTTAAAAAAAAAAAACTCATTTTAAAAATTTTGCAAAAAATACATACTCCAATCCAAAACACTTACTTTAAAAAATTCAAGAAAAAATTGTCTTATAAAAATGAAACGAAGTTCAAAATATTTCCTTCCAAGTCCTACAAAAAATTCATTTAAAAAGTTACACAAAATTTCATTTTAAAAAATCATTATAAAATATTTACTTCAACCCAAAACGAAAAAATGTCCTTTTGAAATTAAGCCCAAATCCATACTTAAAAAAAAATGAAGCCCAAAAAATTGTATCACATACCTATAAGAAATGTCTTTTGAATGTACCTCCAAGAAAAGTCTTTAAAAATGTTTTTGGAATGTACCTCCATGAAATTTTGAATGTACCTCCAAGAAAATTCTTTAAACCCAAAAAAAATTCCTTGCAAAATCAGATCAAATGTACAAAAATAATGTGTCTCAAAGAAAATTCCTTTGAATGTACCTCCAAGAAAAGTCCTTAAACCCAAAACAATTCTTTGCAAAATCAGATCAAGACTTTTGTAAAATCAATCCAAACGTGTAAAAATATGTGAAAATAATGAATGGTTTCACAGCAATATATATTTCCGTGAAATGTTTTTTTGGAGGGGCTCAGCGGTACTTTCCAGCCGATGGAAAGTTAAGTAAAAGTTCGACCAAAATTTTAAGAAATAGTTCGGTCAAACTACTTTGTTGTTTGACTTAACGGGTCGTCGGCATAAAAAATAATTCGGCCGAACTAACGCGTCACCGGTTACGCAGAGCCAAGCCTTGAATACATTTCTGCAACTTTGGATTGATTAAACTCCATGAAACATTCTGAATTAATTGTCTTAACCAAGACAAACATGTTCAGAATTGAATCTACTTTCAGGAAATATAACTTTCATGGAATTTCATAAATATTTACTAATTTTAATTAATTTTGTAATAAAATGGATGCAAACAATTTCTGAAGGTCATTGTGATTCAGTGAAATCAAAATTTTGTATCTTCCAAAATACATTGTAAAAAAAAATTGAAACAATTATAGTACATTACATTAGTCCATCGTCTCTAATAGGTAGCTTTGAGATTTTTAGTTTATAACTTATATTTTAAGAAAAAAAATTTGTCGCGAAACATATTCAAAATATGCCTTTTTTCATATTGGACCAGTTCAAAAAATTCTAGTAATTATGATATGCATCCATTGGCTTTGTAAATATGACCAAACCGAAGTAGACTCTGTCTAGATTGTTGTAACACATTTTGTTTCTCAAAAAGACAAATTTTCAAAGAATACAACATTGCGTATTAAAATGACTTCTTATGAATCCTTTGATTTTTAAAAAACACACACTCAAAGAAACGCTAAGTTGAAATATCAAATGTGTATAAAAAAAATACAAAAAATAAGTAATAGAAAGCTAACAAAATTTCTGACAACTTTTATTTTTATCGCAAAATGAAATTCTAAATGCTACTTGAGGCTCATGTAAATCTGGCACAGCGCGAGGCTGTGAATGATCGTTAGATGATGGTACGTTGCACCTCACAGACTATCCATCATGTGCTTCGGCTTGATCGTAACATGCAATATTCCTCGTCAATCATGTAAAAGTTGTCGTAACTCCTACGACATGCCACATCAGGATGTACATGTCACGTTGCATACCTCTCCACATCCGTGATAGCCTGTCATCGGCCTCTATGTCTCTGAAATCAGCGGGCCTGATGCCCACCTCAACAATCAATGCAATGAGTTGGTCACCCAACTCCATCATATATCTAGCATCACTAAGACGTTGACCATGCACCGGTGCACCAGTAGGAGCAGGTCTCTAATATGGACCGGCCTCCTGATGATCCTCAGCAATATCTAGCATGTCCTCATCCTCATCATCAGGATCCACACCTAGATCAGGTGGTGGTGGCGGCATCTCCTTGCCATCAAAATAGCCGATGTCTGCAAAATATATACAAGTACACAACAATAATTAGAGGATTTTATTACACAATTTAATAAAAACAAGTTAAAGAACATGTTAGAATAAATTTAAGTAAAATAGTAATATTACCTCTATCATCTGGTGGCTCATCAACTATGAAGAGGATGTTGGCACACCCTCACCAATCCAACCCCACATAAGGACGGGGACCAAAATGAAGGGATGCTCATCAACATTGGCTAGCAACTCCAGTGCATCATCTGATATCCTTGCTGGAAAAAGATTCTCCTACCTCTTGGGCATCATCTGCCCCCACATGTGCATACGTGCCTCAGTAATCGGCCTATGAGGATGCCAAAGAAAAGAAGGCCTCGTCTCTAGAAACCTCTCAAAAAATAACAAAAAATATCTGAATAAAAAGGGAAGTTGACCCTCCCTTGTGCATGAGCACGACATATATCTAATTTTGTATTGAACTACTGCAAAAAAATGGCAGACCACCTGACAAGTCATGGCTGCTGTAGTAAAGAATCAACATAATATAAAAGCTGGCAAATAATGTGTTTCCCATCACTGGTGTTGTACGAAATGGTCGAAATGATAAGTGAGAGACACTAGACCTCCTCATGACCAAATGCACCAATACGTAATTGCCCTCCAACGACCTGAAACTCTGCAGGAGATACTAAATTTTCTCCAATGTATCTTTGGGAGTAAACTAACTGACTCCCTGCCACACAACCAGCTAGAACCTCGGGGAACAAGGGAAAATCCACCCCTCTAATCAATTGCTCTGTAATAAAATATACATCCTCCTCAGTGGGCGTGTACTACTGGTTGATACCAACCCGGAAATCCTGTTGCTGGGCATTCCACCTTCGGATAAGATGTCTCAAAAACAAACTATGGGACTTTAGGGAAGTAGCCTCCTCATAGAACTTTAGGAGGCCTACCTGCCTAAAGAACCCTTGTGTTGTTGTTGTAATAGGGTGAGGGTACACATCTCTCTCCCTCTCCCTTGCCTCCCACAAGCGAACCATGTTATACTGTTCCGCCTGTTGTTGTTGTTGTTGCCCCTCTTCTCTCCTTTCACATCTCTGAATGATTGACATATTAAACACAATTTTTTTATTAAATGACACATGTATTTACAAATATAAGTATATATATATATATATATATATATATATATATATATATATTAAATAAATAAAACAAGAGTCAGTGCACCAAAAACATAGTCACGCACCAGACCCAGTGTGTCACACGACAGAGCACACCGGATATGGTGCACCTCATGATATTGATTGCACCAGAAGAGGTGCTCCAGAAAATGTTTTTAGTGCACCGTTCACTACGTGCGGTGTCAGGAGGTCGGTGCGCTGACTTCACTATTCGCCCGGGGCTTATAACTAAGTCAACACACCACCCTCCTGCTACTGTACATAGCCGTCGGTGCGGTATTTTAAGCTGCCACACCATTGACCTAGGCCAAATACGGTAAGTTGTGCGCTAAAAAAAATATCCGGCCCAGGGCGGTTATCTCAGTTAACACACCGCTCCACCACAATTGAACTAGGTCAACGGTGCGGCCAAGTAGCTGACCGCACCACTCTTTTTAAAGAAATTTAAATAACACCGTGTTCCTGTGGTATCTGCCCCGGAATCGGTATGGATGCCCTTAGCACTGATTTACCAGCCTGAACCATTGACAATGTTGAATTGCGGCTCCGGTGCACTGAAAAGATTACCTGCCCTGGGGCTTGAAAGTCCGTCAATGCACTGAGTTTCCGCAATATACCATTGTCAACGGTGCGGCCTGGTAACCGACTGCACTGCAATTTTTAATTTTTTTCTAAAATAACATGCTACGCCATGAGGTACCACGCCAGAACCAGTGCAGATACCATCAGCACCAGCTGCAGTGCAGCCTATAAATTTACAGGCAACACCACAAACTGATGCGAGAAGAACGGCTCGAGCGCACCACGCGACAATATTTATTTATTTTTAAATGGTTAATTTTAATGTTTTTTCAAATTCTAATCCGCTAAAAGGTTTAATTATGGAAAAACAAGAAAAATAGCTGTACATTTACCTGTTGAGGAGGCATATTGGCTGTACAATTTGCAAAATAAAATTTGTCCACTTTTTTATAAAATTCAAGTCGGAGATTGGTGGCAATGCATAGCAGCAGTGCATGTAATAAGTGCAATGGGAGCACGAATGTCAGTGTGGCTCAAACAAGGATAACTTGCACCAGTGTTTGAAAGCTCTATAGCTCTGAAAAAATTGAAAAATGTGGTTTTTTGGCCGTAATTTTTTTTATTTAACCCTGTTCCAGTGTGCGGGGTTTTTATTGGCATATTGGTGCATTTGAACTATGCCGCCCCGAGCGGTTTTTGTTTTCGCGCGCATTTAGGAGGCACTGGGGTGGCCTAGTGGTAACTCATCAGTGCTCTAAAATAATAAGATTCGTCTGCACATTTTCCGGTGAACCAATGATTTGTGCAGTTTTTTGGTCGTAATTTTGTTTTTTTTAAAACCTTTTCCGGTGCGCGGCATTAATGGGGCCCCGATGCGTTTCATTCATCCCACACCGGGTGGTTTCTGTTCTACGTGCTTTTTATGAGACACCGAGGCAGCTTAGAAGTAACGCACTGGTGCTCTATAGTAATAAGACGCATCGGGAATGTTGTCTGGTGAACCAATGATTTCTACGGGTTTTTGGTCGTAATTTTGTTTTTTTTTTAACCCTTTTCCGTTGCGCAGTATTACTGGAGCCCCGATGCGTTTCCATAATTTCGCACTGGGTGGTTTCTGTTCCATGCGCTTTTTATGAGACACTGGGGTGGTTTAGAAGTGACGCACCGATGCTCTACAGTAGTAAGACACATCGGGAACACTATCCGGTGAACCAATTATTTTTGTGGTTTTTTGGCCGTAATTGTTTTTTTAACCCTTTTCCGATGCGTGGTATTACTGGAGCCCCGGCGCATTTCAGTAATTCTGCACTGGGCGGTTTCTGTTCCGCGCGCTTTTTATGAGACACCAGGGCGACTTGTAGGTAATGCACCTGTGCTCTACAGTAATAAGACACATAGGGAACACTGTTCGGTGAACCAACGATTTGTGCGGTTTTTTGGGCGTAATTTTGTTTTTTTAACCCTTTTCCGATGCACGAAATTTATGGGGCCCCAATGCATTTCACTCATTCTGCCCCGGGAAGTTTATGTTTCGTGCACTTTTTATGAGACACTGGTGCTGATGAGTTCACACGCGTTGGTGTTGTTCCTTAATAAAAGGCATCGGGCGGGTGTGTACGGACCACACAGTTTTTGGTGTGCCAATGTTTTATGCGGTTTTTTTGCCCTTATTTGTGTTATTTAACCATCTACAGGTACGCGCATTTTATGGATGCCTAGGTGCATTTTCTTGATTCCACACCAGTGCGGAAGTTATGTAAACTACCGATACTCTACAGAATTACAACGCACTAGGCATGTGTGTACAGAGCGCACGGTGTCCAGTGTGCCAAATTTTTAACCGCACCGGTGCTATGTCATCTTGAATGCACTGATGCATTTTTTGGTGATAAGAGCACCAGACCAAATACATCAACAAAAATCTCCACCCACCAACCTCCTCTAGGAACCTCCACTAGAAACGGATGTCTGGGGTATTTTTATAAGGGGTTCCTCAAAAACATCCGCTAGAGGGTCTTTTCCTTGTAGTGAACATATATCCGCGACATATTTCATTAATCCAAAGTATTAAACCTTAGTCCAAAGCATCGACAAGTTCAACCATCTCAAATCAGGAGTTTAGGAGCAGAGGAAATAAGGCAAAAAAAAATATTTGAGATTTGTGATAAGGTGGGTCCTACCAATCGCATCGGGGGTTTAGGAACATACATGAATGCATTATCGGATGCAAAGCTGTAATGCGATGCATATTTATGATGTGCTATATCGCATCAGGATATCACAATTGCAAGATAAAGCAGGAAACATAGAATTTTTTATAGCGGGGCTACGATCTACGATAAGTGAAAGCGTTCTGATGTGATCTGCGAAGATTTAAATGTGGTTAAGCCAAGTTTTAATATGATAATACATGGGTTTTATTATGATAATCCAAATTTTAACAGATAAGTGTGGGATAGTGCTAAACACGCTTAACCTTTCTTAAAACACCACTTATCTTAACATTAATCACATACTTATCTTGGCGGTGCCTTTGGCGGACCCTCCAAATGTGGAGAAACTCCAATTTTAGTGGAGTTAACTGGTAGACTTCCAGATTTAGTGGAGAAATTGTAGGAAAATTTGATTTTTCCATAATTAAGGCAATATTCGACCAAATGGGGTGCATGAAGAGTCATTCTAGACATATTTTGATGTTTTGGAGCCATAGGAACAGGTTTCAGAGGAAAAATAGGTGATCTACATATGTTTTTGTTTCCATGAAAATTTTTGAAGCCTAGGGCCTCCACGAGGGAAGGCCATGCCCAGAGCATCTGGTAACCAAATTGAGTAAAAAAATAGTAATTTTTGGTAGATTTAGATGTTTTAAACTCATTGTAATATGTTCCAAGAACATTTAATGCATGTAAGCATAATTTTGAGTAAATTTGAGCTAATACATAGACCGAAGCTATGGAGCTGGACCAAGGAAATGTAGCTGAGGAGGGCCAAACTCCTTCATCAAAACTCATTTTTATTGTATCATTTTGTGTGGTTTGCTGTCATTTATGTTGTTGTTGTTTAGCACTTTAAATTCATGCTTTATGATTTCAAAAACACTCATAAAAAATCAGTTTTAATTCCTCTTTTGACACACATAAGCAACAAGGGAACCTTCACATCAAGCATAAGGTCAGTGAAAAAGTTTTTATCTTAAAATAAAATTAGCACAACAATAGCTAACATTCAAATTTGGATCATCAATGATCAATAATTTATACAAATTTAATGATCCTTACAATAATGCATAACACAAATATAAATAAACATACTTACAATGTTATTTGTAATGTTGTTTGCGATTTCTGCACACAACTTTGTAGATGTTTCATCTGTGTCATACTCAACCTTTGATAGACGATATCTAATATTTTCATGTTTATTAGTCATTCTTGCAAGAAATTAAATGGTGTTTTTATTCGACACCAAACATAGTTCTCATACTCTGCCCATCACCTCATATGCTTCACCTAATTGAATCATACCACAAAACAGATAGATATGTATACCATCATCCGTTTCATTGTCTTTAAGATACCATGAAAATTTGGTTTTATTTATTTTCTCTCTGTTCTTCCATTCAGAAAAATGCTTCATTGAACTTGATGACTCGGTTTCTTGACTTTTATTATGTTTTTCAAATTTTGTGTGTTCAATAGTTTTCATATTGTATCCATCAATATTCTTAGTGCATCCAACAATATCTATAATGCATCCAGCAGTATCCATAGTGCATCCAACTGCAACATCAAATTTGGAAATTGTGGCTCTTGGTCCATAACCATTCACAAAAATCTTCTTTGATGCCATATTCCTTATATATATATATGAAAAAACACATATCCTAATTAATAGATTTATTTTTTAAGTGGGGATAATCCTAAGGGTGATGAAAATGATTCTACAAAGGATAATGGAATGATGAAGTCGTTGCAATAAAATATTGTAACTAGGAGTAGGAATAGAGCTTTTCATATCAATCCAAAATATTCCAGTTATGCAAGGGTTAGGACAACATATCTTGCAAGAAAAAGTTTTGTTGTACATTTGATTTCAAGTGAATGTTGTCGAAAGGATTGCTTGAAACATATGGATTTAAATATGCTTTGGAGAAAAGTAAATTATATTTGTCAATGAATAAAAGCATGAAAAAATCATATTTAGTGGGTTGCATGCAATCCACACTAACAGGTTATGATTATCATATTGGGAATGTATTGCTCTGTAGAAAGGATTTCAAAATGTTGCATTCAATTGGTAATTTTTGTTTGTCAAGAATCCAAGATAGACTCGAAAAGGATCCCACCTATTATTCAGAAGCACGTTATAAACGAGAGGTTGGGTTGTTAGAAAATAATGCTATGTCATGGATAAAATACTTGTTTTCAAAGCATGGAGAGTGAACTCTAAATAAAGACACAATACATATTCCAGATAATTTCTCGAGGAGAGAAATATACAACTTATACAAAGAATATGCAGAAGGTGTTGAAGGAGTTGGTAATTTTATTACATATTCATATTTTACAAGGGTATGGAAGTACGAATTCAACAATGTTGGTATTCCTAAGAAGAAAAGGATGGGGGTTTGCAGAAATATGTATTTTCTAAACTAAAAAGAGATAAATGTCAAGGGGAAGAAAGAGGTATATGTTCATAACAAAATTTTAAGAAATTGACTAGTTTTCAACTACGAAAATATATTTATTCATATGTTTCTTTTATTTTATGTGCATTTTCCATTGTCAAAGTACTTCAAGAGCATCGCAATTAGCAAACAAGAAAAAGAAAAAAAATGTATAAACATCAAAAGAAGTGTTATGATAATCCAAATAATTATTTCAATTTGATAGTTGATGGTATGGACCAAAATAAAACACTTATGCCACATTTTTTCTGCACATCAAAAAAATTACAGGAAGAGAATTTCGTTCAGTTTCACTTGGTTGGTTTTATGGTCTTTAATGAGAAGAAGTTGTCAAGGGTTTACTTCATAACTACAAATATTCATAATGATGCAAATATGACAATAACTATAATTCATGATGTGGTTACTCATTGGTCTGGTATGTTGAGATTCAACAAGAATTTTTTGACACCCGTGACCCCAGTGAAAATTAAGCACCTACACTAGGGTGGGGCCCACAGGCTATTTTTAGGTGCATGTCTATTTTTATTATCCCTTAATTTAGATGGACATTAAACTGTAATCTATTCTCAATGTGGACTTGAAATAGTTAACTGAAGTGGAAAAATCAATTAGCTAAGTGAATTTCGTGTTAAAGGTTGGTTGGTGAGACATGCAGAGTAATTCTAGTCGTAAAAAAAAAATTCTAGTTGTAACAGAGTTCAAAGTGCAGTGGTGCATGAGTTTGTGCAAGTTGTAAATATTTTAACTTAGTTAAGTGATTTAAACTCAGTTGTGCTAGTTGTAACAGAAGATATAAGTAGTGAGAGATCAAGTGAATTAAATATTAATTAATTCACAATCAGTGATCTCACATGAAACTAATAATTTACTAATATTAGTTGCATGCATGTCAGTTCCAATGGAGACCCAGTTTAGTTCTAGGTGAAAGGGAAGTTGAATATCAGTTATGAAATTATCTTCTTGCACACATGAAATTAAACACACATTGGATCCGACCATGATACTTGTGTAGTTAAGGCAGGTAGGATTGCATTTAGCATGGATTGCATAGTGAAGGCAGGCTATTTGGAGACAATAAATTGGTTAAGGGATTTGCAAATTTTTGTATGACAGTGTGATACAATTAGATTATATACTGAGGGCTCTTGTGAGAATATTTTTGTATGTAATTGTTTCATGATCCATGATATAATATAAAATAGAAGATAGTGGGGTTTTTAGCTGTAATATTTCCCTGGGAAATTATCTGTGTTGTGTGTAATTGATCTTTCTTCATGTTCATGTGATTGGTGATTGTGTTTTTAATTCCGCAAAATATTTGTAGAAGTGATTCAGTATTTAAATTTAGCACATTGCTAGATCAGGTGAATCCAATATATACATGATCTTTGTATAATTTCTACATGGTATCGAAGCACAAGAAATTGTAGAAGTGAAGCAGGAGCTAATTTTGTGACTGAATAGAATTCAAATTTGCAGAAATACTTTCTTGATGCTACAGCTGATTCAAGATCGAAATGGATTTCAATGGATTTAGGTTAGAGTATGCACTCGAGGGCAGCTTGAAATACATTTCTTGGAAGGACAGGATGGAGGAAGTACTCGAAGACAATGGCTTGAAGGAAATCATTGAAAAATATGTTCCTAATCCATATGCTGCAAATGTTGCCAATCTTGATGCATGGCAAAAGAAAGTGGCAAAGGTGAGGAGGATCATGTTGGAGGGAGTACGATACCACATTGTCTCAAGCCTCCATGGGAAAGCCACACCATATTCTATGTGGAAGGCTTTGATGTATCTATTCCAAAGCAGCAGCGACCATAGGAAATTGGCACTCAAAGATAAACTCAGGAAGTTCAAGAGGGAAAAGCGCGACACCATTCCAAAGTATCTCACAAAGTTTTTCCAATTTTGTGATGAACTGTGGAGTGTGGGAATAATAGTCACTAATGATGATTTGGTGAGTTTGGATCTCCTATGACTTCCTAAGATTTGGAACAATTATGAAGACTCTGTCAACAGACAGGAAAAAATACCGGATTGGGAACGACTGTGGTCGGATCTGGCACAGGAGGAGTTCAGACGGAACACCAGAGATGGCTCTTCATCAAAGCATGATGATGAAGAGGATTTTTCTTTGGCTTCCAAGGTGAATAAGAGGAAGAGGAATAAATTCCATTCTAAATTTGAGTCTAAAGGAAATATGTAGGACCTATCCAAGGTCAATAGTTTTCAGTGTCACTAACATGGGAATTTTTCTACTATCTTTCCACAATAGAATAAGAACAAGAAGTCTGGTGGAGCTACAACTAGTGAGGCCCTTGCCTCAAAATTTTAGCTTGAATTCTCCTTTATTGCATGCATGGTGTCAAGTGCATTGGGATTGGTGTGGTATTCGAATAGTGGCACTTCCTTTCACATGACGAGAGATAAGGAAATTTTTAGTGACTTGGAGGAGAAGGATATCCAGATGCATATTGAGATGGGCAACAAATGACGGTACATTGCTACCGGGATTGGTACCATTACCTTTCAGAGGGAGTCAAGTAAACCATTTCAATTAAAATATGTGATTCATGTACCAGGTCTGAAGAAAAATTTGGTCTTAGACGCAATGTTGGAGGACAAAGGCTATGATGTTGTTTTTAGTGATGGAAAAGCTTTCCTGCGACATAAAACAATGGGTCAAGCCAAGAGGATAGGGATTTGAGTTAAGAATATATAAAAGTTGGAGGTAGATGGTTGCGCTGCCATGGTGGGCAAGGTGGAGAAAGAAGTGAGCTAGGATGAGGGCGAATTATGGCATAAGTGATTGGGCCATCTTCATCATGGATCCTTGAAAGTCATGCAAAAATATCTACTGGACTTCCAATGGGAACACTTGCATAGTTAGATCAGTGCAAGGGTTGCACCATGGGGAAGTATGTAAATTCCACCTTTCATGAGAAGGAGAACCATTCTTAAGGGATCCTTGAGATAGTTCACATAGACGTGTGTGGGCCATTCTCGGTTGCTTCAACAGCAAAACATAAGTACTATGTAATATTTTTTGATGAATTTTCTCATAAATGTTGGATATTCTTCATGCAGAAGAACTATCAAACATTCTCTAAGTTCTATGAGTTTAAGGCATTTGTGGAGAAAGAGTCGGGGAAGCAAGTGAAGGATCTTATAAGCGATAATGGTGGAGAATACATCTCTAACGAATTCAAGAACTTCTGTAGAAAATAATGAATTCGAAGAGAACTCCTAGCACCTCATAACCCACAGCAAAATGGGATCATAGAGAGGAAGAACAGAACGATCGTGGGTGAAACACGAGCGATGTTGCATGATCAAGGCCTACCAATGCATTTGTGGGTGGAAGCATGCAACATTACAGTTTATGTTCAAAATGGTTGTCCTCATATAGTAGTTGGCATGAGTACACCTGATGAAGCTTTCACTGGTAAGAAACAGGATGTTTCACACTTTAATATTTTTGGCTCATCTGTTTATGTGCATGCGACCAAGGATGCCAGGAACAAGCTAGAACTGATTGTTGAAGTTGGGATTTTTGTGGGGTACACAGAAACACCCCATCATTATCATGTGTATTTTTCAAATAGAATAATGATTGTTGTGCAACGGGATATAAAATTTGATGAGGGGAAAGACATGTAGTTGTCCCTTGAGAGGAAGTTGGACTTGCATGTGGAGGAGGAACTGTTAGTTCCCAAAGATGAGTCTCGAGATGTGGATCAGCCACATGAGGAGGTTCATGCACTGGAGGAAATCACTCATGTAGAGCCATCCATCATAAATGGCAGAAAGCGCACCAAGGAAGATGATAGGTTGAGACTTGATGCTGTAAAGAATGTAGGAGCCCCTACTTCACAGCGTAGACAAAGACATTCTCCTAACCAATTTACTAGATACATGGCTCTTATGAGCAAATGTATTGTGACTGAACCATCTTCCTTTCAGGAAGAATTGTATTAGCCTACTTGGGTTGATGAAATGGTAGAGGTGTATGACTCCATTATCAAAAACAGTGCATGGGAAATTGTCCCAATACCAGTTGAGAAATCAGAGGTAGGTTCGAGATGGATCTACAAGGTAAAGAAATCTATTTATGGGAGTGTGGAGAAATACAAGGCCAGATTTTTGGCCTAGTTCTTCTCACAGGTTGAGGGAATAGATTATGATGAGAATTTTGCACCTATCCCAAGGTACTCTTCCATAAGGACCATCCTTGCACTCTCAGTGCAAATGGGCTGGTGCATTCATTAGATGGATGTGAAAACTGTGTTTCTCAATGGGATCATTGAGTAATAGGTGTACATAGATCAACCTGAAGGTTTCGAGATCTTCAAGAGCGAGTCGTATGTGTGCAAACTCAAAAGAGCATTGTATGGGCTGAAGCAAGAACTCTGTGCTTGGTACACTCGGATAGACAACTATTTCACCACACTAGGCTTCACCAAAAGTGAAGTAGATGCAAAAATATACCTGATCATGGTTGAGGGTAAGATATTGATCATTTTTCTTTATGTTGATGATCTAATTTTGACTGGTGATGAGCAGCTGATACACTCATTCAAGGAGGATCTTGCGAGGGAGTTTGAAATGAAGGATATGGGCCTCCTTCATTATTTCCTTAGATTGTAAATATGGCAGCGAGAAGGTGAAATTTTTGTGTCTCAAGGCAATTATGAAAAGGAGATACTGGGTAAGTTTAACATGGAGAGATGAAAACCCATGGATACTCCTCTTCCAGGAAACTAGAGGAAAGAGGATGCTACTTCTGGAGAGGTAGTGGATGATATTTCCTATCGAAAGTTAGTGGGTTCACTAATGTATCTACTGAACATGAGATCATACATTTG
Organism: Pinus albicaulis; assembly: GCA_034641835.2. NCBI lineage: Eukaryota > Viridiplantae > Streptophyta > Pinopsida > Pinales > Pinaceae > Pinus > Pinus albicaulis. The sequence continues at coordinate 700,902,404 of CM076576.1, read as the reverse complement.
CTATGCAGTTAACTAGCTAAGTCAAGCTATGGTTAAGCCTACCAAGCTCTTTTGGAAGGCAAGGAAGAATGTCCTACGATATGGCCTGAGGGGCACTTCAGAGTATGTTCTATGGTATAGATAGATGGATGGAGTGAAGTTGCATGGCTTTACAAATGCAGATTGGGCTGGCAGTCCATCAAAAAAAAAAAAGTGCATCAAGGGGGATATTTAGCATTGGATCTATAGTTTTTTCTTGGTACAACAGGAAGCAAAGATCTATGGCACTCAATTCAGCGGAATCAGAATACATGGCAGCAAGCCAAGCTTCATGTGAGGCTATCTGGATGAGAAATATTTTGGTTGTTTTTTTTGGTTCTCAGATGGATTTGACAGTGATTAAGGCACTGGACCAGGCGGAGCTGATCGTACGATACAAGGGAAAAAACCCACCAGTGATAATCAGAGTTGCATTAAACTCTCGATCAATGATGTGCTTCATGATAGGTCCAAACATATATATATATATATATATATATATCCGGTACCATCATCTCATAGATTGTGCAGAGGAGAATCATGTTTCTTCATTACATTCCCACAGAAGATCACGATGTAGATATTCTGACGAAGGCGCTCACCAAGAGAAAATTCGAATACCATAGAGACAGGATCAGGGTGAAGGATAATCCCTTTCTTGTTGAGAGTGAGTGTTGAGATTCAACAAGAAATTTTTGGCACCCATGATCCTAGTGAAAACTAAGCACCTACACTAGGGTGGGGCCCACAGGCTATTTTTAGGTGCATGTCTATTTTTTTATCCCTTAATTTAGATGGACATTAAACTGTAATATTTTCTCAATGTGGACTTAAAATAGTTAACTGAAGTGAAAAAATCATTTATCTAAGTGAACTTAGAGTTAGAGGTTGGTTGGTGATACATATAGAGTAATTCTAGTTGTAACAAAGTTCGAAGTGCTGTGGTGCATGAGTTTGTGAAAGTTGTAAATAGTTTAACTCATTTAAGTGAGTTAAACTCAGTTGTGCTAGTTGTAACTGAAGATACAAGTAGTGAGAGATCAAGTGAATTAAATATTAATTAATTCCCAATCAGCGATCTCACATGTAACTGAATATTTACTAATATTAGTTGCATGCATGTGAGATCCAGTGGAGACCCAGTTGAGTTCTAGGTGAAAGGGAAGTTGACTATCAGTTGTGACATTATCCATTTGCACACATGCAAGTAAACACACATTATATGTGCCCATAATACTTGCCTATTCAAGGCAGGCAGGATTGCATTCAACAAGGATTGCGTAGTGAAGGCACGCTGTCTGGAGACAATAAATTGGCTAAGGGATTTGCCAATTTTTGTATGACAGTGTGAGACAATTAGCTGATGTACTGAAGGCTCTTGTGAGAAGAGTTTTTTATTTAATTGTTTCTTGATCCATGATATAATATACAATAGAATATAGTGGGGATTTTAGCTATAATATTTCCCCAGGAAATTATCTATGTTGTGTGTGATTGATCTTTCTTCATGTTCATGTGATTGGCGATTGTGTTCTTAATTCCGCAAAATATTTGTAGAATTGATCCAGTATTTAACTTTAGCACATTGTTAGGTCAGGTGAATCCAAGATATACATCCTTGTTGTATAATTTCTACATGTTATTCTTTCTAAAGTTCTATATGTACAATTAGACAACGCAAGTCGTGAAAACAAAATCAAGTTATTTTTGGGTATCTAAACATGCTCGTTTAATTGGGAGTTTTAAAAAAGATAAAGGTTGGTTTCCTTCATGTTGGGAATACTTATGACCATACTGATCAAATGTTCAATCATTTTTCAGTAGCATTGAGGAGGAAATGAGTTCAGAGCTTGCCATCATTAATTGAATGTATTCATAAATCATACATTCGAGAGCCTATTTTGTATGTGTTGGAAGAAATTATTGACATCCAAAGGTTTATTCTAGGATCGCATGGTGAGGAAAAATGCATTGAACAAATTAATGACATTAGCTTCTAACATCAATTTCGTATCAAAAAAATTGATGGGATATGGCGAAATAAGTATTCAACTACTGCAAAATGGGGGCCATATTCAGGTTTAGCATTTTTGAAGCTCATTCCAGATCGTCCAATATTTGCATCAAAGGTAGTGTTATTACAATCAGTTGTTGAACTCCATAATGAACGAAGGGATAATAGAGATATAAATTATTTTGAATGTCTACAAGAATTTAAAATATGTATTAGAGATACATATGAGTACTTTGATGTTGCAGATTCAGTTTGGTGGGAGTATTTTTTCAATAATCAAAGTGGTATGATTTCAAGATCAATAAATTAGGATATGCTTTTGAACACTCCATTTTTTTTGCCACAAAATATGCCAAATGAACATGAGGAAACACACAATGTTGAAAAAAATAGGCTCCAGGTATTATTAATCCTCCAAAGGTAGATGAAAGAGAAATACATATTGGTTCTAGAAGATCACGTGTACAACGTGAATCCATGGAATACATTTACAGGGGTTCTGTGCAGGATGTTGAGGGTTTCATGATAGCAGTGTTAGAAAATGAAGATCCACTTCGCTATCCATAACTGGTTGCCAAGTTTATAAAGGTCATTAAATAAAATGAAGATATTACAGTTGTTGAAGTACATTGGTATGCCACAAGCACCCACCCATTCAATGGCATGTACAAGCCAGAGATGGTAGTTGAAAAAAGAATTGGTGGAAAGAGAAAAAGAAAAGGCACAAATATAAATCTTCGCTACATAGATGTCTTGAAATTGGAGGATGTTAACATACTTCTGTATGACTTCAATTCGACAAAGAGAGGAACTCTTTGCCTGAAGACCATAGATATTTTGAAGAAATCTATACCAGAACAAATAGTTTTGACATGGGAGTCTGCTGAATGTACTCATAGATCTAGAATACTTTTGAAATTTGAAATGGTGGGCATGCATGTTGACTCATATGGAGCACTAGTTGATGAGAGAGAAGAATATGGATCATCTTCATCTACATCCAGTCATTCATCTGATGATGTAGGTTCTGATGGTGTGCCAAAACCTATGACTCATTTTGAATAACTGTCTAACACATTTTTATGTAATTGATGTTTGCATGGTGACTTGAAATAAATATTTTAACGTCCATATGATCTTACTTGAATTTATGATGCATTTCTATGTTTGTTGGATTATATGTTTTAATTATGAAGAATTCATCTCTTTATAATTTCCACGGTGCAACACTGAATTTAAAAATAAAATTAAAAAATAATAATAATAATTTGTTATATTCAATATATCAAAGTTGATATTTTGATTAAAAGTAAAAAATAATAATAATTTAATGTTGAATTTTTAGATTATGCACTGATATTTCCATGGTATTATTTATTGTTAACATTTGATATAAGATACTTTTAAAATTTTAAAAATTTCATGCCTCATTAAAAGGTGGCACTTCGTTTTTATGGTTGATTTTTAGGTTTTGGTTTCAATTAGATAAGTTGTCTTAGGCTAAGATTTGAAAAGATATATATTTTTATCCTTTAAAATAAAAATTACTCAAGTGGAATAATAAATATTTCATTTACTTGTTCATTTTTTAAAATTGTTTAAGTCATATAATTTGACCATAATTTCATGATTCAAGTATATTAAAAACTTAATATTTAAAAACTTAAGATTTAAAACTTGTCAAAATATTAAGGTTTTTATGAGCTACAATATTTTATCTTTAAGATTATGGTTGAAAATAATTACAATTTTAGAGTTTTTTAGAGTCAGGATATTTTATATTTAACAAGATATAAGGCTTTCAGATATAAGGAGTCAAAATTGTTGGAAATTATAAAGCTTTGAGACAGGATATTGGTATCTTTAACATCATGTATAAAAAAAATTCGAATTTTAGCCTTTTTTAATGTCCTAATATTTAATCTTTAATTCCATTGTTAAAAAGTGTTAAAAATTTGGCATGATTTTTGTTTTTGGTTATTCCACCATCAACACTTTTTGTTTCGAGGGTGTTTTTTCAATCCTTTTTTCAAGAAAAAAAAATCGTTTTTCACATAATTTAAAAAAATGTTGAAATTTGACACTAAAAAAAACATTGCGTTCTGGAAGACACACTTTTCATTTTTGGGGGTTTTCTTCATGTTTTTTGAGTATTTTTGGGCTAGAGTTCTCGTTTTGAGGTAATAGTTCTCATATGATCAGTAACTATGTCAGAAGTCAATGTCATCTTACAATAACTGCACTTCCTTCTTGAATCTTGAATTTTATACCAGCACCCTTGGACTACAACTTCGATCTGCAATCCTTGACTACATTTTGGCTATTTTAGAAACCCTACTTTTTTCACATGTGAGGGAAGATGGAAATTTTTCTTCTTTATTCACTTCAATTGGGATATATTATTATTATGTGGATTTCTGCTTACATTGGAGACTCTTTTGAAGAAAAATATTGGCTTTCTTAGATGACTGTAATTCATCTTGCTACAATTTTAGATTTTCATTGTTTCTCTTCACACGTGTGAGAGTAAAGACCCAAAACAAACCCAAAATTACTTAGATCCTTCTATATTCTTTTATTCCTCTTATTTGCTTGATATGGGGCTTCTTCTTGACCCTTGACCAAGCTTCTTGATGAGTGAATGTGTGTTTCCTTTAATGAGGGTGAGTTCCCTATATATAGGTTTCCTCGAGTCTCATACTAGGCCGATTTGGCGTTGCTTCTAGGCTAACATGTCTTCTTGATAGGCTGACTTTTCCTTTGCATCATGATGATGTCTTAGAGTGTCTTTTTATAACGTACATCTCCCCTCACATCTACCCAAGTGTTTGACATTAAATAGCTCTTCCATCCATTATTCTTTCAGTTACAAGTAAGAACATGAAATGAAGCATGACTAGAACTAGTCACATAACCATGCTTATAACCAACATAAAACCACAAAAATAACCATAATATAAAAACCATTAAAGCCACATAAATACAATTACAAAGAAAGAGAACTTAGCTTTCATTAAATATAGGCAAGGGCCAACTAGTCGGAACTTCCACGTACCACCTAACCATAGACATGGCTGAACCAAATATTTCTTTCAACCAGTCACCATTGCACCATATTCAAATAATGAATGTGGGATCTCAGGGATAAAACAATCCAAAATTAACCAAGGGAATCCAGAGGTTAAACCACCTCTACCGTCACCATATCATGATCTCACTAAACTAGCACTGAGATCATAAAATCGAACCAAGCTTGGAATGTCTTCAGATCTCATCACTATCCTTGAGGAATTTTCCATATCCTTGTCTATAGGATTTACCACAATCCACATAGTATCACGAGGCACTCACCAAGACAACACCCTTGGGCTTTACCGTGTATCCTTCCAAAATCGATCAAGGGATTCCTAGACCTTTGCGAATGTTCCTGAGACAACATCCACTCTGGATTATGAAACCATTCGACAATTCCAAAGCTAAAAATTGAGAAAATTCCCATAACACCATGTGGTTATCCGTAAAAAGGAAAGGCGAGGTTGAAAACCACTGTCAAAACTTGTCAAAACCATGCCACCGATAAAAAAATAACAAAATACCAACATACACATACCATGCATGTAAAAACTAGCTACGAAATCATATATGCATTTTGTTACCTGCAAATATTCCTGTTGAAGTTTCTTGATCCTGCTCTTCCTTGCTTGATCTTTGCTTTGCTTTCATTTTCTTTCTCTTCCTTCCTTTGCTTGCTTGATCTCTTTCTCCTCTTATTTCTCTTCTCCTCCTTGAGTGTAATTATGAAAATAGACTGATAAAAGGATGCCAATTGATGTTATAAGGTATTTTTATAGTTCATGCTTCCACTATTTTCCTTCAATTTTGTCCTCACATGAAACCTGTGACCTTTTACCTTCATTTTCTCCTATTTTCCTTTATTTTCATAAATAAATGTGCGAAGATACTTTTTTTCCTTTTCAAAGCCTTAGTCATTTCCTTTTCCAATTTCCCCTTAGCCATAAAAGCATCAATTGATGCCCACTATGATATATTTCTCAAAATTCAGCTTGTAATAAGTGTCCCTTAACCATGGTCTTATTTTTTCCTTTATTAACTTTTATTACATGAAATTTTAGCTCAGGTTTGTTACAAAACCCACTCCCTTGGGGAACACCGTCCTTAGTGGTAAACCACACCTATATTAAGAAAAATCACTGAAAAGATAAAACATACTTCCTACGGAGCTTTATAACCTAGCTCATTACAGTATTTAAAATGTACAATCTATTGAAAGCATAACAATCATATTGCGTACTAGATTGTTATAAAATAGCTCATTACTGTATTTATAATAACAACCACATACACTTATCTACCTTTACTTCAACTAGAAAATAATCATATTGTTCATGGACCTTTATAAATCAATCTCGATATAGTATTTACGGTAATATACAAATATATACAGATGTACATTTTCTTTAACCAAGAAATAAAAGGATATGATGCATGCATATACAACAAGGGAGTCCATAGGCTCACACATCCACCCTCAAAGTAATACTAAGATTCACCTCCTTCCTAGGAAGTCCATAATCCACTTCCAAAGTCAAACCTACATACAATTCCCAACGCTACATTCTCGTGCCACTTGTCATCTCAGTGAACAGTTACCTTGTCATTATTCCAGGGCACACTCCCAATGTGCATATGATTCCATCTAGAAATGATAATTACAAAAAAAAAATGCATTCCCCGGCCTTCCCTTCTCTACTACAAAGTCCCTTAGGAAATCTAGTCACCCGATTATGTGCAGTCACTCACCTTCCAAGTTCCCTGACATCCCCTATCATAGGAAATACATCCCTTGGCAAGGTTTCCTCGAATTAGAAGGTCCAAAAAGCAAGGAATATCCCTACCTCAAAACCAAGGCATGTACCTACCTCAAAACCAAGGCATATCCTTGCCCCAAAACCTTCATACCAATCATAGCATTCTCATGAAAATTAATGGACATTGTTGGGTGTCAGTGTCCCACCATGGCCCTATTCGTGAATTCTTTACCAACATAATGCTTCGTGTTTCAATTCCTTTTTCCACTACTAATACTTGCAGTCATTTTCAACCAACCAAAATAAGGAACTTTCATGCTTTCCTATACCAAGCACATAATTTCCATTAGACTCAAGAGAAATTGAAATAAATTCAAATCATACCTCATTATTGGCTCATCAATAAGGTACACTTGCAATTCTGTTTACTTGCTATCACAACAAGTCAAACTAGATCCTTGACCAGATCATCATGTATAAGCATATAAACATATCACATCTTGTTAGCTCAAACACAACCGTCATAATTAGAATCATAGATCACATCCATAATTAAAAATAAAATAAAATATTGATACTTTTTTTTGTAAATAGTTCTTTTCTTCTACATTTATTCTTTATCATTTCTGTACACACATTGAATCAGTTTCCAAAATTGATAAGCACCCATTTCCTTCTCTTTAAGAAACAAGGGAATCCAAAGACTAAACTGCCTCCTCCCTCAATATCAGCAACAAGGGTATCTTGGGACTAAACTACCTCAACCCTCAATATCAACAACAAGGGCATCTAGATACTAAACCGCCTCAACCCTCAATAGCAACAACAAGGGAATATAAATACCAAAATCCCTAAACCCACAATTGTAACACCCTCTTCCCACATCTACCCAAGTAACCATCCATCCAGGATAAAAATGCGATGAGAGGCCACTATGAGGAGATTCAACCTCCTATGTGACCTTAAGGAAGTAGAATCGACAAAAACACATCATAGAGACCTTTTACATCAACATTAACATCCCCAAGAGTCAACCCAACCACTTAGGCATCCTGCCCTTGGGTCCCACTGACCTTTTTAGCTTCTCGACCTCTGGACACATGCACAGACCTACAAGCCAGTTTTTATGATGCTTTGGACGCATGCATAAGCCCATATGCCAACCTCTAGGAACTAAATTACCTAGTGTTCTACCAATGTCCCTAGGATTTGAGCCACTTTTTCAGGCCCAAAACTCAGTGCACTACCCATAATTTCATGACAATTTCAAAGATGGATTACAATGAAAAAACAGTGATATATTTACAAAAAAATCCTTGATGAATAAATTCGACCCCTACTAGCCATGATAGGCATTTCTTCAAACATGTCACAAACATGAAAGCTACAGGTATAAGCAATATAACGGAGCATAGGGGTCTCATAATTATCTCATAATCTCTAAGAAGCATAGCTCTCCTACATCATTAGCTATAATACAATCTATTTGTCTATATATACATTGTGCATTAATTTACAAGTAAAAAAATGGGGAGAGCCATACATCATCACTGTTAAAATACATGCTTATAACCAACACAATAAAAACATAAATACCATGGATATAACAACTATAGAATCCACATATAAACCAGTTCATTTATACATAAAATGCTAAAGTAATGAGATTCTCATTAATGAATGTAGAAACCAACCGAAGATGGGACGACCATGTTACAACCTTATATTTGTTGAGCCAAATATCTCTTCAGCCAATCACCCCCGTGTCATATTCCAAGAATAAATGTGGGACTCAAACCAAAAGAACCAACTAGGGAATCCCGTGGCTAAACTATCTCACCCTCATCAATAGAAATCAGGCTTTATCTTAATCCATCCCAGATCACCAGAAAAATACAATAACATGTCATAATAAGCTTTACCATGATCTCCACTCGATTACTAGGCCAATACTAAAGCATGGATACCATTATCTTCTATTCTCCTACACCATGAGGAACTTTCTTGATTCCTAGCCTATCAGGCTTTATCGTAATCCGTATTCTGAATCAGGGACCACTAGCACCTAAACCAAGATATACTCTCCAACCTTTATCATATACCCCAACCCAGGATTCCTAGGCCTCATGGAGAGCACCCGCCTCTCTAGCTTTACTGAAACCCAAACCTAGATCACTAGGCCCTGAACTAGTGAAACACATAAATTGGTTTTGTGTCATAGCATTTGGAGATCCACCTCACTCAGCTTCGAATCCATCCAACAATCCATCTAAACCAAAACATGATAAATACACAACACGATGGCTATCCAAAAAAAACAAGGCTAGGTTGAAAACATTGTCACACCTGGAAAAACCCATGCCTTGATAGAAAATAACCACATGCAATACCATGCATGAAAAACAAAGCAAGGAAAACACACATACAAATCGATACCTACAAATAATCTCGTTGTAGCTGCTTGATCCTTCTCTTCCTTGTTTTCTTCTCCTTCTTCTTGATTTATTTTTCCTTTCTTGGTCCAATGCCAAAGTGCTCCAAGAAATCTAAGTGTCCAAGATTGAGAGAGAGAGAGAGAGAGAGAGAGAGAGAGCTCCAAAACTAAACTAACCAAAGGTTGAACCAACAAAATCTTTCCAAGTGATCCTCTAAAATATTTTTATCAATGAGGCATATAGTTTCTTCCATTTCCATGATTCCCTTCATTTTCCTCCTCAAATGCAACCTGTCACCTTTCACCTTTCTTTTCTCCTAATTTCCATTATTTTCATAAATAAATGCCAATTAATACCACTTTTCCTTTCCAAAGCCTTTGCAATTTCCTTTTCCAATTTCCTTTAGCCATAATAATTTAAATGAACACCCACAGGGATTTGTTTCCCAACATACATCTTGGAATAAGTGTTGCATAAACCATGGTTATTAATTTTAACTTTTATTACATGGAATTTTCACCAAGGCTGTTAGAGAACCCTCCACTTGGGGTACATTGTCCTCAATGTTTAACCACACATATACCTCAACAAAACTACTAAAAAGGAAACGTGCTGCCCACCGAGATTTATAACTTAGCTCGTTGCAATATTTACAATTAATAACCCACTCAAAAGAAAAGACCAACATGAAAATAATACCACGTACTGGAGCTTTATAACACAGCTCATTACGATATTTACAATAACAACCACATATATACATATGCAAATTTTCCCAACCAGAAAATAAAAGGATACAATGTTTGCATCTGCAACAATGGAATCCATAGGCTCACACCTCCACCCTGAAAGTAATACAAGGGTTCACCTCCTTCCTAGGAAGTCCAACATCTAATGCCAAATTCAAAGCTACATCCTATGTCCAGCTCTAGAATCCTACACCACTTGTCCTCTTAGTGAACAATTAGCGGCTCATTGTTCCAGGGAACACTTCCAATGTGCATCTGATTCCATCTAGTAATGCTAATGAAAAAAAAATGTCCCCGGTCTTCCCTTCTCCGCTAAACAGTCTCTCGGGAAATACAGTCATCCCCTTCCATGCAATCACTCACCTTCTAAGTTCCCTGGCATCCCCTATCTCAGTTGATTCATCCCTTGGTAAGGCTTTCTTGCATTGGAAGGTATAAAAAATAAGGCATATACCTATCTCAAACCCATCATATCGGTCATATCATGCTCATGGAAATAAATGGACACTATTGGGTACAAGTGTCCCATAATGGCCTTGCTCCTAAAGTGCTTTACTAGCATAATGTTTCTTGTTTGAATTCCTTTTGTTGTCTCTGCTAATTCTTGTAGTTAGTTTCAACAACCCAACCAATAATTTTTGTGCTTCCTGTACTAAGCACATAAATTCCATTAGATTCAAAATAATTTGAAAAAAAATCAAATCATACCTCATTGGTAGCTCATCAATAAGGTACACTTACAATATTATTCACTTCATGTCACAACAACTCAAACCATTTGTTTGATAAAATCATCATGAATAAACATATCACATCTGGTTATCTCAAAACACAACCATCATAATTCACAACCAGAGATCACATTCATAACGAGATAGAAATAAAATACCAATACATATCCTTCATCGGTCCTTACTTTCGCCTTTGTTCTTTTTTACACACATTAGATCATTTCCACACCCAGAAAGAACCCATTTCCATTTCTTCTCTTCACTCACGTACACATACACACAATGTACAACACATACATCCACACAAGGCATACAACACCACACAATACATACACCAACACTTAGTGTACAACACAAAACAATAATTACACCTACACCTGGTATACAACACAATACATGTGCATACACATACATAAGGTGTATAACACAACACAATACATACACATACACCAACATATAACACATACACCTACACCCAGTGTACGATACAACAAATACATATGCCTACACTGACATACAACACGTATGTACACAAACTACATATACAATATTTACACATCACCATAAGTACAATCACTAAATAGACATCATGCATGACATATACACAATAGTAGTAATGCACATCCATAGAACACACACTTAACCCACAAGAAACCTTTCTTCTAGTGTCTTTGCACTATCCATGATTATCCTAGCATGTCACATATCACACCACTTTCAGTTCATTGATGTACCCCTCAGTATTACCTATCCATAAAATAAACAAACATAGTACACACACATAATATCAATTCACGTACACATGACACTGACGTCATAGATTTTTCAGAGTTACTCTTCCCACTTGATTCCTCATAATACCAAGAACCTCTTGATGCCATTCACCTGCATAGGCAATCATTCATCCACAGGAATTATCCATTTCACCATGTTAGATAATGAAATATATACATACATACATACATATATTATCATTAGCATAAATAAATCATGATCCTTCTATAAAACGATACACACACACACATATATATACATATAAACATTTAGCATTAAACAACCATGATCCATGAAGAACTTGTCAAGCATGACATACATATATACATACATGTATACACATATATAGACATCAACATAATTAGGATCACAACATAATTTCCATATATCATAAGGTCTAGGTTAAAATAATTTCCTTTATCTATACACACCATGCACAACATTGAGAACAATAGTTCCCAACATAGACAAGGAATTTGATGCCTCAAATACATTTAATTTACCTTTCTGGTTAACTTTCTCATGTTTCTACTGCCACTTTCCATGTACCACAATGAACTCAGCCACTCCGAACGAATGTCATATTCTTACCTTCCATTGTGCTTACTCATGCACCAAGCTTCATTTTTTTCTTTCATTACATGTTGGGTACCATACAACTCTCCCTAGGCTCCATTAAATTCCTCTTTCCCAAACCAATCCCCAAGCCTCTCAAAACATAAAATTCAAGAAAAAGAGAAATAAATAAGAATACCATGAAAAACCACAAGAAATATGACACCACAAAAAATTGGCATGGCCATGCACTAGATGAAATCAATACCGCAAAACAAGTGCAACAAATCACAAGATACCAAACACACAAGACCAGAAAGAAGCACCATGACTCAATCCCCATGGTTCCTCATATTTCCAAATAAAATCTCAACCTGAGCCTCCTTCAATATTTCATGAAAATATCTTTCCATGCAATCCCCTACATCATACTACCATAAACACATAATTTTCAGCACATAATTAAATATAACAATATACCAACTACCTTTCCTTGTTGTGAAAAGAAAATTTCATTATAATCGAATACATACACCTATCAAGGAACTCCAATTCCTTGATGAATATTTCCATAGATTGAAACCAGTTGTTATACATGTTCACGAATATAACATATACCACATAATGTCAGAAAAAATCAAGGTTAAGAAGACTTCATGTATGAAAATTACTCATTCGTTTGGAATTAGGGTTTCCAAACCTGGTTAAAGGAATTATTACCCAATTACTTTCTTTTACCATTTACATTGCTTCCATTGAGTCTTACTACATGTTATCACATCACCCAGCGATTAGTTATATAAAATATTCAATGGTTACCTTGTGATCTAATACCAAGCATGTTACCCTGCAACTGCTCACACATGTCAATCACATGTTCCAAATATCAATACATCATATCTATTAACTAAAATCAACCACTACCACAACTAACAGTCATGTGATATTCAACTAGTAGTCAAAATAACAATACTCCAACTATCTTATGCTTATACTCAAGTGCACATTAGCTATCTCAACACATAGTGTGTTAGTACAATGATCTTAAAACCAAATGATTTCTTCATGCAATATTATAGATACATACTCATATCATGCAAGTAATCAAACATTCAAACAATATATAGACAACGTAATAGACACCAACACTCAAACATCAAATATATGCCATAATCAAGCATTCAAGCACAAAGTAGACAACATAAACAAACTCATACCTTAATGTAACTTTGATATGAAATAAGCTCACAAAGTAGAAGAAAAGAGAGATAAATGACTTAGAAATCAACCACTTCGAGGGGGAAACCTCCTTTACATTACATAAATGAAAATTCTTGGATGATTCAAATGAAAAAACCTTATTTATATATATAGGAGTCTAATGGGCCACATTATAATCCTAGGCAACATAACAATAACAATGTAAGGGCACAACAATAACAATAGTGGGATTCTATGGATCACAATAATAAAAATCCGGGGACTACATGGGCACAACAATAACAATAAGGTGGTTATACTAACAGTAAAAATAAGGGGATACAATAGTAATATAGGGACCTAGCATGCCCCTCTCCTTCAAATTTTTTTTTTCCTCAACGCTTGATTATTTTTGGATGCTTCTGTATACAATTCTCATCCTCCCATGTGGAATCTTTAGCAGGTAAGTTCTTCCACTTGCTGAGATACTCTGAAATTGATCGATTTCGTAGTTGTCAAGTTCTTGTTTCTGTGACTACTTTAGGTTCAACTATGATTTTTCCTTCCTATTAAATTTCTCAAAATATTGTTTGAACTGGGATTTTGTCACTTATAACCTTCTTTAAGCATGAAACATGGAAAATTGGGTGCACTCAGGAAGATGTAGGAAGCTCCAATTTGTATTCCATAGTATTAATCCTTTGCAGCACCTTTTAAGGAACATAATAATTTATAGATAATTTATTATACTTCTTATATTTCTTTAGGGACATTAGTTTGTATGGTTTTAGCCGAAAAAATACCCAATCACTAACATTTAAACTTCTTTCACTACAATGTTGATCTTCATGTTGTTTCATTCGATTCTGCACCAAAGTTAGTTTATCCTTTAAGAGTTGGAGAACTTATTGTTGATGCTCGATGTGACATTCCACTGCTTCATCATCCATATTAGCTTTCATTCCATCCTTCAAACCTTAGCCTCCATGTCTATTTTTAAACCATCTATGTCATCTTTGGTTGATCTTTGAGAGATCGAAATTTGTTGCATTTGGTACCGTAATTTTGATATATCATACTTCAATTCTTCCTCTTCATGCATCATAGTATAATTTTTTGAGGGTTTAATGGGTGTAGAATTATTTTTGGGAGGAATTATAAAACCTAATTTTGATAAAAATTCTTCAATATGCCCTTGGAATCACTTCAACTTCTTTTTCAAACAAAAGTTATGCAATTTTTAAAAAATAAATACACACATTTTTATTTCTTTTAGGAGCTCGATATTGAAATGGTTGTAAGTTTGTAATTTAATATCTCAAATATTAGAAATTTGGTCTTGTAGTAGCTCTCTAAGTATTCTTTCCAATGCCATAGGTCATACCTGATTTTGATTCTTCAAGACAAAGTTATGTCCAAACTACCAAAATGACCTAATTATCAAATGGTTTAGTAGAGTGAACTTGTATGTCATGCCACATGTCACTTTTTCATCCTTTTCTTCTAAACTTGATATACAGGAAACGATATTCTATATACTTTCAGAAACATTTTACATAATTCCAATCTGATACTAAGAGAGAGAGTTATGACGATTTTCCCAAGGTCACCTCTTTGAGATGAAATTCGGGATCTTGCAAAAACGCTAACTTCCATAGATCATATATCCAAAAATATTGTGAACCAAGATCTTGAATTTTTACGTGAAGTTCCTCAAGATTTCTTAGAAAATGGGTTTTTGTTTAGGTTTCTGAACCTTCGTAGAAAACATGTTATAATGAAAATTCCACGATGACCTATTTGAAGCGGTGGAACCCTAGAATCCAAAGCTCTGACACCAAATGTTATGAAACTAGCTCACAAAATAGAGGAAAAGTGAGATCCACGAATTATAAATCGACCACTTTGAGGCGGGAAACTCATTTACATTACATATGTGAACAATTCTTGGATTATTTAAATGACAAAAAATCCTTTATATATATAGGAGTCCAATGGGTCACAATATGATCCTAGCTGACATAACAATAACAATGTAAGGGAACAAAAAAATCAATATGAGGACTACATGGGCACAACAATAAAAATAAGGGGGCTACACTACCAATAACAATAAGGGGATACACCAGTAATATAGGGACCTAACAATCTTAAGGGGAGTTTATCTTGTATGCACAATCAATCTAGATTAGCATGATATCACTTCCAAACACATCAACTCAAACATGAATAAGGTCATGATATCCATAACAATAACTAGCTAACATTCTAACATGATAAACTCATAAACAATTGACACTCATGCATAACAATCACATAGGCACAATTATTCTAGATTAATACAACACAATGTCACAAATAAGTCGACTCATACCTCAATTTCATAACCCTAACCATCTACATAGGCCAATCCAATTTAGCATGATACATATGACATTAATATTTTAATTTTATAATCCTAATCATCAAGTTAACTAACATATAGCAACAATAAGCTACTATATAACATGATCATCAACAACATATAACATAATCATCAAGCTAGCTACAAGTTAACATATAACATGTTCATGAACAAAATATAACATAATCATTAATTCAATACTGTGCTTTAATAACCAATGCATGTATATATGACCACACTAATTAACTAACATAGATCATGTATGTAACCATAAAACCAATAGAATGAAAGGTATGCATATAACTGTAATGCATATAACTTCACTGATCAACTAGAATTTACCACATATGTAACCATAATAATAGGATAACAAACATATAAGTAACCCTAATGCTTACAGCAACCATGAATCAAATTCCTACATGCCAAGCATACAAACAAGTATGATGGTATGCTATGGTGTGCTATTACCCCAAAGTCAATTGTTACAACTTCACTTTAATGATATGCATCTCCTGCTCTATCTTAGCCAACACATTAGCATCATATCATAACAAATCATCATGATGACCTAATTTCATACATTGACCTTATGCTCAGAAACCTTCACCATGAAAATTCATGCATAACAACATATAAACACTGACATGCATAACAAATGCATATACAACCATACACTCATGACAATCACGTCCAATAACAAACACTATCAACTCCCACATGGAGACACAACTACAATAATGACCACCACCATTGTTATAGTGTCATTTATCACCTTCATGTACTTGATTTACACTTTGGCCTTAGGCACCCTTTCCCCCAGACTTGAACATTTTCTCAAAAAACAGTATCTTAAAACCCATACGCAACTCTACCCAGACTTTTTTGCGTATACACGTGAGTCCATTCATAGATATCCGTGTATACCTTCTTAATTGTTATATATATATATATATATATATATATATATATATATATATTCCCTATTATTGAGCCAGGTTTGATGGTTATTCCAGTAATTTAACCACTCTAGCCCGTGGCCTAACTGTTCCTAACTGAAAAAACTAATTTGAGGGAATATATAAGCTCCTCAAAGGAATGGCCTAAGGGAGAGAGAATATATATATATATTATACTCTGTTGGAGCCCTATTCAAGTATGATATTCCCATGCCTCCTGCACTTCCCAAGTATATTCAGGAAACCCTTGTTTCCTTGAGATGTTCATCACCCTATATAACATATGTTGTGCACACGTATTGGAAGAATTCTTATGAGGCTAGGGTTGGACGGATCCAGAGGATGGTATGCTCGAAGGCTGTGGTAGGATTCAGGTGATCTCTCCACGTTTTGATTACTATATATTTCATTCAGAATAAGAAGAGACATCTTGTTCCCTATGTTTACGTGTTTATGATTCTTTATACATGTGTAATAATCATTAATTGAGCATTTCATATTGTTTTTATGATATTTTACATGGTTTTCACTCACATCTAGGACATATATATGTTGTACAACTAGGTTTTTGTGTTCATTCTTTGTCAATTTATAGGTTTCAGAGCGCAAAGTGTTGTAGGAAGTTTGCACCCCACGAGATCTACATCAACCGAGGGACTTTCGAGTAAGTTATGCAACCAGTAGTATCTAGTTTTCAGTATAAAAGTTGGTTAACTGAGTCCTTCTTGAATGGCATGCCCCTAATCTGTGAAGGTTGTCAACCCAAGACCGTTAGGGTATTATTTCCCAAAACAGAAATAGCGACCCCACTAGGGATCACATTCTTGTGATTTCCTGTTTGGGTGTTTCATCTGTCTTGTAGGTTCCCAACAATTTCTATCACTTTTTGTAGTCTAGAAAGTCTTTTTTTAGTCAGACAAAAGACCTGGTCTCCTGATCAGGCTTGATTTTTTTTGTTTTTTCCTTATCTTTATTTCCATACGTAGTTTTTTATTTTCACATTCATGTATACACGTTGTTTTTTGCAAATGACTAGCGTATACGCTAGTTTCCTTTTTTATAGTCGCATATGAATGCTTGTTGCTCACTGCAAAAGCGCGTATGCCTAGGAAAATTTGAAAATTTTAATTTCTAGCCCCTGTGGTCTTGTATGTCTATGTTGACCTATTCATAAAGTATCTTGAAGGTCTCTAGAATATGTTTAGAGTGATTTTGTATCTGTTTCTCTCTTGCTTATATGAAAACCTAGCCATTTTGTGAAATACTTGTTTTGTGTGTTTGCAATCATGACTTGAGCACCAAGATCTTTCCCTGAAGACTAGTGATTGTCCTAACATTTAAAACAATGAGCTTTTACTTGTTTTCTCTTCTTAGCCTTATGTGTTTCTTCACATTTGATTGTTGCCTTCTTGTTGTAGTTTGGTTTTCTTAATTTCATAGACTTGTCTTGTTGAGAATTTTGAAAGATCTAATTTTTATTATTTTTTGGAGATGTTATTCACTGCAATATTATGCTATTATACTGAGTTGATTGATTGAGATTTTTGCTTCTTTTTTCTCATATAAACCCCGCTACGAAAGTAGCACAGTTTTCCTGAGTACTTCGAAGCCTTGGATTGGAATTCTGGATTCATTTCTTGGATATTTTTTATTTGTCTTCTCGAAATCTCTTTTCTTTCTTTTATAAGTCGAAAAGCCCAAAAACATTTTGTGTTTTTTGTTTCTTTTTGCTTTCAGTTTTGTTTACAGTTTCTTTTCATCTTTTGAAGCTTTTGGTTCAGTTTCTAGTCTTCGGTTCTTGACTTGATTAGGAAGGAATTCTGCTCTTGATTTCTCTCTTTTATGTCAAGTGCATTTTGGCATTTTTATACATAGGAGTTCTGATTTGGAACTAGCCTTGTTGTCTGTCAAAAAGTGATGGAACCTTTGTTTTTCTAGAGACTTATTTTTGCTTCCTTAGAGGTAGCATCTTAGGATTTGCATTTCATTGGTAGTTTGCATTAAGTGCATTTGAGCATTTTTAGTATTTTTCATAATTTTTTAAGTTGTGTGAAGTGTGAGTGTCTGAAAATAAAACAAAGTTTTGTTTATTAGTTTCATAAAACGTGTGTAGAAATCACTCTTCATCTAAAGGAAATCATTTCATTTGCATGTAGTTTGGTTTTAATTGGTTTCTTCTGTGTCATAAAAACACCATCAGTTTCACTTCCGTGCAACCTTGACTTAAATAACACCCAATCTAAAATAAGCGAAATAATTAAAAGCAACTATTAGTTTTTGTATTATTGTCATTAATCATACACCAACTAGCTAGGTTGTAGGGCCTTGGATTAGGTGAGTGGAGAGCTAACTCTCCAAGGCCGCTCAAACTATTAAACATAGAATTTTATTAACGAGAAAAATCCAACACCGTTAAGTGGATCAGGAAATCTCTCCTCCAGAGAGTCAAGCGCGAGGGATAGTGCAGGCAGAGAAGAGAGATAACCCCTCTCCTATTTGTTTAATCTTGACCTAAGACCATTCCGCTCGGTTACCGATACGGATTGGTGCCCATAGTTTTCTATCCTAGGGATCACACAGGCGACTACGAGGGTGACTACCCGTGGTACCTGAGGCAGACGTTGCATCACTTCCATCAGTACTTCTAGAGGGTGCCCTTGCGAAGCTTGGGTACTTGCACCGACAAAGGTTGTTGTTAGGAGGTCAGTGTAATTGTTTCTGTTACCTTTGCTAGTAGGCCTGGGTTGTAATTACCCCAGAATACTCTCGGAAGGTCCTATTATTTCGCTTTCTTGTATTTTGGTGTCTGGTCCTCATCACTCGGAGTGGGAATACCTGAGAGATGCTTGTCTGGCTATATCTTAGGAACTTTTTAGTGAGTGCTCATATATTTTTTTAGTCTAAAATAAATCTCTTAAAGTGGCCGACTGATCATCTCGTCGATCGAGGAGGCTTCGTGGGTTGTCTCCCGCAAGTGCCGAGCCTTCTTCAAGAAGGCATAGGAGTAATTTGGAGGGTGATTTTCACCTGGTGGTTTCAGACACAACGGAGAGCGATCCTCCGTCAGGGCTTGCTGTTTCTATGGGCGGTTCTAGTGTTGGTGTTAGTATAGAGAGGAGTTCTTCACTCATCTTGAGTGTTTTATTTCTAGTAGAAGAAGTAGAAATAGAGGAAGTCCCTCAGCCTCCTGAGTCTCTTCCATATCCTCTTCCTGCTAATTATCCTTTCATCATTCAATACATCAGACCCGACTCTCATAGACCCAAAAGTCCTTATTCATCATATTCGCACCTTTTGATGGCTATGACTGGGAACACAGCTTCGGTTGTGAGCATTGCAAGTGTTAAGACCCCTCTTTTAGTCGAAGGAGGGGGAACTATTTCTATATCTACTATCACTTCTAGTGCTACCGTGTTTGGCTCTGGTCACACCCAAGCACATGCTTCACAATCTAGTCCCTTTTCTTTTGGAATACCCACTAGTGGGATTCCTTCTTTCTCCTTTTCTGTTGCTTCAGCTACATCTACACCCATACCCTCTATGGCCAGTGGATCAAATTCATTTCAAGGGTTCCCCTTTAGAAGTGGGCACATCCCTCATCCGACCCCTTCTTTAGTATCTTAACCTTTTGCTTCTCAGACTCAAGGTTTCAATCCATGGTCTAGAGGTAAAAATTATAATACCTTTATAGGTTGGAATCCTGTTTTTACAGTGTTGGGAGTAGGGAATCAGTTTCT
Organism: Pinus albicaulis; assembly: GCA_034641835.2. Lineage (NCBI taxonomy): Eukaryota > Viridiplantae > Streptophyta > Pinopsida > Pinales > Pinaceae > Pinus > Pinus albicaulis. The sequence continues at coordinate 700,881,999 of CM076576.1, read as the reverse complement.
TGCTAGTCAGCAAGGGAATGTTCCTTTCCCTTCATTGAGTACTACTCAGGATTTTTGTCCATTTGCAAATTCTTGGAACCCTTATCAAGGGGTTTCATCTCCATTCACTACCTCACTGGGGGGAAATGGTCCTATTTATAGTAACTCTCTGTTGGGGGGGGGGGGGGGGGGGGGTGGGTCCTTCTCTGAATGTTTGGTCACAAGGATTTTCCTATGGCCCAAAATTCTCTACAAACAACATTTGGCAACCTGGTGCCTCAGCAAATCCAATGTATTCTTTTCTGAATGTTGGGAATCCTTCCTATGGAGGATGGAATTCTCACGCTCCTCCTTGCTTACCATTTCTAGCAATGTTAAACTTGCCAGATTTTTCGAAATTGACTAATGATCCAATTTGTTATAGTTCGGGATGGCCTCTGGTCCCCACCAAACTCCCTTCAGACACTCCAAAGTTTGAAGGGAACAATGGAGAGGATCCGACAGATCATATCACCACTTTACATTTATGGTGTTCATCTAACTCCCTAATTGATGATTCAATTAGGTTGAGGTTATTTCAATGCACCTTAAATGTAAATGCAACCAAGTGGTATATTGAGCTAACTGGGGGCAGTTTTTCCAATTTTGGAGATTTGGCTACCATGTTCTTAAACCACTTTCAGTTACTTTTCTGTTATACGCCAAGACTGAACACCTGACCAATTTTTAGCAGGATAAGGAAACTCACATTTCTGATCATATTCAGGAATGGAGAAGAAGGAAGAGGCTTATTAAAGCCCATATTCTGAATTATTTCCTTCTGGAATGGTTTTTGAAATATTTGCAGCTAGATATTTCTAAATATGTATCCCTTTCAGGGGTATTTTCTGAAGATCAGGTTATTTTTATGGCTCAACCATTAGAATTGATCTATTCTCAGTCCTGAGTCTTCAATAAAAATTTTCCAGATGCTCCTCACTCCAAATTGGAATTATCCAAAAATAAACCTGGTCCTCATGGTGATGGGATTATTGGTTCGATCGATAGTGGTGCAGCTAACCTGCTTAGTCAATTGCAGCAGTTTTCTATACAATCTGCTTCTTCTCGTCAGGCTATACCTTCAGTGTCAACTGCTTCCTAGTCCTTGGAAATTAATGTTTTCCATAATTCTAACCCCATAGGAAATCAACAATCTGATGGGAAGAATAAAGGACAGAACAACAAGAAAAAGGGCAAGGATGGGAAGGGGAATGCAAACAAAACCAATGATCATGTTGGAGAGGGTCAAAAGGATAATAAAAGGAAAGTGAATTTTCCATGCAAATTATGAAATGGAAACCATCTTATGCACCTTTTCCCTAAAATTTAGGATGTGCAGTGCTTGTTAGCTCAATAGGGTTCTTCCATTTCCCAGGCTATGCTGACAAACCCTTTTCCTGAAGGGCAGCAATTAATTGCTAGTGCGAATCAAAATATTGGGGCTCCCTCTGGGGGCAGCAAGGAAGGGGAAAATACGTCAAACATATACATGATTAGTGCTCACACAGATATCTCTACGAGATCTAGTGATTATGGCGAAGCTGAGTCTTCGAAAGCTAAGGGTACTCCTGATAGTTCTGAACCACTTCATATCACGAAGCCTATTGTTGAGCCTATACCTCGAATGCCGAAGGCAACTTCAAAACGTACGACGATTAATCTGAATTCCAAGACTGCCCAGAACTACTCCATTGTAGAAGATCTAGCTCAGAGTCCTTGTGCCATGTCTGCATTAGAGGTGCTCCAGTCTTGTCCTGCTCAGAAAAGTGCTTTTCTCACTTATATTGGAGTTGTAGATCCAAAGAACTCTATTATGATTACATTTGATATGTCAAATTTTAGAAAGAGACTCCCTCATCATATGGATTTCCATATTAGATCGAGTTATCGAAAGTTAAATATATTTCGAACGGTCGTAGATGAAGGGGCTTCCTCACGTGTAATGTCTCTTGCATGCTAGAAGGGCATTGGATCAACCATCATTGTTCCTTCAGCCACTCTTCTGACTACTTTTGACGATCATTCTAATAGGCCTCATGGTATTGTTCTGCCTTTTCCCATCTGTGTTGGGGGAAAAACTGTTAATGTCGAAGTTGAGATATTTGATGCAAGCTTAGACTATAAACTTATGTTGGGGTGAAACTGGATCTATGAGATGGATGCTATTTCATACTCGTTATTTCATATTTTTTGTTTCCCTCACGAAGGGAGAATTGTCACAGTCGACCAACTGGATTGTTCTCCTATAGATCAGAATGCATCTTCTGACTCAACCATTCCTTTGGTGAAGGATACCAAGGCACCTGTCAAGAATTTGGGGGTCGGAATGTATTCTTCTTTGATGGGTAATTTTGATCTTCTACCTCCTTTGGTTCATATCAATGTGATTTCATCCTCTAGGGCTCCTATTCGAAGAGATTTTTTCAGAACTCATTATTTTTCGGACCCTTGGACCTTACCTTCTCCTACCTCCACATTAGAAGAAGGTCAAGTGAGTGGAATGGAATTTCCAATCTCTACAGCTGAGATTTATTATAGCTCTATTAATGTTGACACTGCAGAATCCATTCCAGTTTCTCTTTCACCAGGGGAATCGGATGGAGATGTGGCTCTGACTTGGACTCTTACTTCATCTTTGGCCCAGTATTTTATTGATACCACTCTTCCATCTGAAGAGGCCATCCTGGAAGTTATGACTGGTGTAGAGAGACTGTGGGATGATTTTCATCATCAGTCTTACTTTCTACCAAATTTGAGCGAAGTTGAATCAAGTTTTCCTCGCCCTCAGTCTTCTAGTACTGTTCACCTAGTCTTGAACCCTTTAGCACCAGCACAGGTTTTTGCTGAAGGGAACATGGTTGTGATTTCTCCCACTATCCTACTAAACATTTCCAGAGATCACAACATTATAGAGAATGTTTTCATCAGAGCTGAATGTTCCCCTGAAGAGGTTCAAATTTACACTGACCTTTTTCGAGAGTTTAGGGATGTGTTCGCTTGGTCTTATGAGGAAAATTCTGGTACATATCCATCTATTTTCTAGCATGAGATCAAGGTGTACGAAAATGATAAGCCTGTTAGGCAAAAGCTTCGTCCGGTCAACCCTAGGAAGGCAGCAGCTATCAAAGCTGAGGTGGAGAAGCTGCTTAAGGTAGGATTCATTTTTCCTGTTCCTTTAATAGAATGGGTTTCAAATCCAGTTCTTATGGACAAGAAACAAGGAAAAATTCGAGTTTTCATCGATTTTAGGGACCTAAATAAAGCGTGTCCTAAAGATAAATACCCCACACCATTTATAGATCAGATTATCGATGAGTGTGCAGGGAATGAGATCGTCTCCTTCATGGAAATTTTCTCTAGATATAATAAAATTACTATCCGTCATGAAGATCAGCATAAGACTGCATTTATTTGTCCCTGGGGTACCTTTTCTTACAATAAAATTCCTTTTGGCCTTAAAAATGCTAGAGTTACTTTTCAATGGGCTATGTCCTATGCCTTCCAAGACATCAAACATATTATCGAGGCATACTTGGATGATTTAGTTGCTCGTTCTTGTAAGAGAATTGATCATCATTTTGACCTTTGTCAAGTATTCGAATGATGTCAGAATTACAAAATCTGGTTGAATCCGAAAAAGTGTGTTTTTGCTGTCACATCCGATCGATTGTTGGGATTTATTGTGTCTATGGAAGGGATTCGGGTAGATCCCTTCAAGGTTGAGGCAGTATTTCATTTTCCTCCCCCGTCTTCAATTCGTCAACTTCAAAGTCTACAAGGAAAATCTAATTTTATGCGGATATTTATCGTAAATTATGACGAGATTACGAAAGGATTTATGAGATTATTAAAGAAAGGAGTTCCATTCTTTTGGGATGACTTTTCTTAGCATTCATTCAATTCTTTGAAAAAATCATTGACCTCTGCTCCTCTACTGAGTCCACCTGATTATTACAGGGATTTCCTTTTGTATTTTGTCACAGCAGAATCTACCTTTGGTATGGTTCTGGTTCAGGAAGACGATACTCTTTCAGAGCATGTTATATACTACCTTAGTCAAGGCTTGGTAGGACCTGGACTCCAGTTCTCTCTGATAGAGGAGCTTGCTTTAGCATTGGTTCATGATGTGCAGCAGCTTAGACATTATATTCTTCTTCGAAAAACCTATGCTTTGGCAGCAGTCAATCCATTTCAGTTTTTTCTTAGTAGGCGAGTTATTGGGGGCAAATATAATCGATGGATTGTGATTTTGCAGGAATTTGATCTTGATTTTATGTTTTCCAAGTCCAAGAAATCATTGGTTTTTGCGGAATTTATTTTTGAGTTTCCTTGTGGAGAAGAGATGGTTTATGATGAATCCTTCCCGGATGAGCATATTTTTCTCATTTCTTCACAGGATCCTTGGTATGGGGATCTCACAGTATATCTCTAGACTGTGAAGTTTCCCTCGACTTTTTCGAAATATGAGCACCGTAAGTTACGTCACCTAGCTAAAAATCACTTGATCATTGGTGACACTTTATATCGTCACGGGATTGATTCAATCCTTAGGCAGTGCTTAACTCTTGAAGAAGCCGAGGTTGTGCTCATTAGGGGAATTTTGAGGTCTAAAATAGGCCTCCTAAGGAAATTATAAAATAATAGTAGAAATAATAAAATAAGATTTGATTACATCATCAAATTTTAGAGGGAAAAAAGAAAAAAACTACTTTTCAACTCATATTTTCAACTTATCTCCCAAAGTTTTTACTCAAATTTTGAGTGGGAATACTTGTTAGATGCAAAATTTAGTTTCTCATCCTAGGAGTACCCATGTTTCATACTTTCGATGGATCCTTCTACATGAAAATTGAGAAATACATAAAAAACGTGATTGCAATCATGTTTTTTCATGTATTTCTCATTTTTCATGTAGAAGCGTCCCTCAAAAGTATGCAACATGGGTACTCCTTGGATGAAGAATTAATTTTTTCATCCAACTAGTACTCCTGCTCAAAATTTGAGTAAAAAATTTGGGAGATAAGTTCAAAATACGAGTTGAAAAAGTAGTTTTATTATTTTATTATTTTTTAATATTTTTTTCCCTTTTACTTAAAAAATGGTGAATCATCCCCCATGGTTGACATCATCATCTTAAATCCTATTGGTTCTTATAAAGTTTATTATGGTTGTACATTTTTCTTAGGAGGCCCATTATAGACCTCAAAATTCCCCTAATGGAATGATTGCCACATTGGAGCTTGTGGTGGTCATTTATCTGGGTTTGCTACAACCCAAAAAATCTTGCGTGCGGGATAATTCTGGCCTTCAATTTTCAAAGATTATATGGAATCGGTCAAAAGGTGTCATCCGTGTCAGGTTTATACTCGAAATATGCGTGCTCATCCAGCTCCACTCTTTCTTGTCATCACTATCGTACCCTTTACAAAGTGGGGTATTGATTATACTACTTGTAACCCGCCTACGGCCAAAGGTCACAAGAAAATTATTGTAGTTGTAGACTACTTCACGAAGTGGATCGAGGCTATGCCTAATTTTGGGAATGATGGTGAGACAACAACACTTTTCCTCTTCAATCAGGTCATTTCTCACTTTGGTATTCCCAAAGAGATTGTCACTAATCATGGCAGTCACTTTCAGAACATCATGATGGCCGAATTGGCTCTGAAATTAGGTTTCCAGCAGGAGCACTCATCTCTGTATTATCCTCAAGCCAATGGGCAAGTGGAAGCCATAAAAAAATCCTTGAAGACAATTCTTCAACGGATGATTGATAAAGTTCGATCCAATTGGCACATTATGTTGTATCTTGCGCTTTGGGCATACCGAATGTTAGTAAAAAATGCAACTGGCTTTACTCCATTTTAACTGGCTTATGGGTTGGAATCTATATTTCTCAAAGAATGTGAAATTACTTGTATTAAGTTAGTTGTAGAACTTCTTCCTGACACTTCCAGTCTCGAGGAACGACTCCTTCATCTGGAACATCTCGATGAGCAGCGTCGGGATGCCGCCACGATGAATGAGGCACATAAGAAGCGGATAAAGATTCAGTACGATAAAGCGGTCAAACCTAGGGTTTTTTCCAAAGGAGACCTTGTCTTGGTTTATGCCTAAGAGAAGGATGCCCTGGGAGCAAGTAAGTTTAAGTCTATGTGGTATGGACCCTTAATTTTTAAAAAGGTCCTCAAGAAAGGAGCTTATGCCTTGGTCGATTTTGATGGAAATGAGTTGTTAGAGCCCAGAAATGGGCTCTATTTGAAAAAATATTATGCCTAGGTTTTGGCCCAACATATAGAACACATATGCATACACAACAAGCACATATTCCCCCAACATATAGAACACATATGCAACTCACATGTATGCATGAAAAACACATCGTAATGCATAACCAATCATACACTCATGATGATCACGTCCAATAACAAACACCATCAACTCCCACATGGTGACACAACTACAACAATTCCCCCACCATGCATACCCAACAAGCATAGAGTCCACCAACATATAGAACATATCTACAACTTACATGTATGCATAACAAACACAATGCAATGCATAACCAATTATACACTCATGATGACACACTTCACAAAAAAAAGATCCTCTTTCACATGGTGACATCACTACAACCATGATTGACACCATGCATATGCAACAACAATATAGACCACAAGGATTATTAACATACATGAAACCGGCATGAAAGCTTGACCAACACACACTATCTATCTAGTCCCCTAGTCCCCTAGGTCTAAACCTCTGGATGCATGCACAAGCCTGCAAGCCAGCATCTCTAAGGCTCTGGACGCATGCATAAGCCCACATACGAGTGTCTAGGGACTAAATTACCCAGTGTTGTGCTAGTGTCCCCATGATTTGAGCCACTTATTTATGCCCAAAACCCAGTGCGATGCCAAGAATTCCATGTCGAGTTCAGAGATGAATTATAATGACCAAATACTCATACATTTATAGAAACATCCATGATGAATAAATTGTACCCATACTAGACCTGAAAAAAATTTCGTCCAACATGTCACAAACATGAAATATACATGCATACATAATAGAACAAAGCATAGGGGTCTCATAATTATCTGAGAATAGCCAAGAAGCATTTCTCCCCTACATCTCAGATGCACTACAATCTATTTCATCATATATACATTGTTCATTCATTTAAAAGTAAAATCATGGGGAGAGCCATGCATCATCACTATAAAAATACATGCTTATAACCAACATAATAAAAATAAAAATACCATGGATACAACAATAATAGAATCCACATATAAACCCATGAACTTATACAACAAATACCAAAGGAATGAGATTTTCATTAATGAATGTAGAAACCAACCAAAGATGGTAGTACCACATTCCACCTGACCATAGATTGGCTAAGACAAATATCGCTTCAGCTAATCGACCTCATTCCCTATTCCAAGCATGGATGCGGGACTCAAACTGAAATAGCTAACCAAGGCATCCTGATGCTAAACCACCTCACCCTCATCAATATAAATTTGGCTTTAGCGTAATCCATATCAGATCACTAGGCCAACACAATAAACATGTCATAACAGGCTTTACCTTGATCTCCACCTAATCACTAGGCCAAAACACAAGCATGGATACCACTGAATTCTCTCCGCCTACACCATGAGGAATTTTCCTATATCCTATTCTCCAAGGCTTTACCGCAATCCACATTTTGAATCAGGGATCAGTAGCCCCTAAATTGAGACGTCCTCTATAGGCTTTACCATGTATCCCAAATCAGGATTCCTAGGCCTGATGGAGAGCACCCACCTCTCAAGATTTAATGCAATCCAAACCTGAATCACTAGGCCCTAAACTGAGGCAACACATAAACGCATTCTTTGTCATATCATTCAGTGACCAACCTCAGTTAGCCTCGAATCCATGTGTCAAACTACCTAAACCAAAACATGAGAACTCCACAACACTATGGCTATCCAGAAATGACAAGGCTAGGCTGAAAACACTGTCACACTTGGAAAAACCCATGCCATCATAGAAAAGAAACACATGGAATACCTTGCATGCCAAATCTAGCAAGGAAAACACAAATTCAAATTGATGCCTACAAAGAATCTCATTGTAGATGCTTGATCTTGCTCTTCCTTGCTTTCTTCCTCCTTATTTATTTATTTTTTCTTTCTTGGACCAATGGAAAAGTGCTCCAAGAGCTCTAAGTGTCCAAGAGTGAGAGAGAGAGAGAGATAGAATAATGAGAGAGCTCCAAAATTGAACTGACGAAAGTTTGAACCAACAAAAGCTTTCCAGTTGATCCTAAGAAGGATTTTTATCAATGGGGCCTCTAATTTCTTCAATTGCAAAGAAAATTCTTAATTTTCCTCCTCACATGCAACCTGTGAACTGTCACCTTCCTTTTCTCCTAATTTCCATTATTTTCATAAATAAATGCCAATTAATGCCACTTTTATTTTCCAAAGCATTTTCCATTTCCTTTAGCCATAATAACTAAAATGAACACCCACTAGGCTTTTTTTCCCAACATTGAACTTGGAATAAGTGTCCTGGTTATGCAATCAGCTCACAAAATAGAAGAAAAGTCATATCAACGACTTAAAAATTATACACTTTGAGAGGGAAACCTCCTTTAAATTTCATAAATGAATAATTCTTGGGTGATTCAAATGAAAAAAATATTTCTATATATAGGAGTCTAAGGGGTCACAATATAATCTGATCTGACATAACAATACTAATGTAAGGGCACAACAATAGCAATAGTGGGATTTTATGAGGAACAATAATAAAAAAATATGGGGACTACACTAGTATTATAGGGGCCTAACACACCCCTATCCTTCCAAAAAAATTTCTCCTGAACTCTTGAGTAGTTATGGATTATTTTTTATAAAATTATTATCCTCCCATGTGGAATATTTAGCGGGTAAGTTCTTCCACTTGATGAGATACTCTGAAATTGATTTATTTCATAGTTATCGAGATTTTTTTTTCCATGACTTAATCAGGTTCCAATATGATTTTTCCTTCCTCATCGAGTTCTAGAAATACTGTTTGAACTGGTAGCTTGTCACCTATAACCTTATTTAATCATGAAACATGGAAAATTGGGTGTACTCAGGAAGATGCAGGAAGCTCCAATGTGTATGCCATACTACCAATGTTTTGCAACACCTTGTAAGGACCATAATACTTTGGTGATAATTTATTATCCTTCTTAGATTTCTTGAGGAACATCTGTTTTTATGTTTGTAGCAATAAAAATACATAGTCACCTACATCAAAAATTAATTCATTGTGATCTTTAATTCAATTTTGCGCCAAAGTGAGGCTATCATGTAAGAGTTGAAGAACTTGTTTTGATTCTTGATGTTGTTAGCGCAAGGATTCACTCCTTGACTACATAATGAGTAAGCCTTACACATCATAGTTCATTTCAAATTTTATTGGGGTTGTTTTAGTGGTGGGATGGCTTCTCAAATATTTTGAAATGATTTTATATTCTTGAAGACTTTCATGAATTTTTAAAGTTGTGCCAAGTATAAATTGTGTGGTTAAATTGCTAATTTATGGAGCAGAGTGTACAAATGAAAGAATATGGATAGCTGGTACCTATGCTAGGAAATATTCCTATCCTAAATCAGTCACACAGCTATGATGATGGTTCTTTACACTATTTTTTTTATGCAAAGTAAACAAAATTTAGAAAATAGATTGCATGTATAAATTATTCCACAAATCCTTTATGAAATCTTCACTGACATGTTCTATAACACACATGTAATTTGCAGAAAACTAAAAGTAGATAATTTAATGTTAAATCTTTTAACAGGTTCTCACTTACACCTTACTAGTTGTTGCAATTCATATTTTGAATAAACTAACAAAGAAAACAGATACACCACACATTAGATGTTCCTTGATTCACAAAATCCTCCAACATGAAGTAAAAAGGCTTTTTATTATATTCAGTCTTCAAGTAGACCAACATCCAATCTGGAAATGGTAAATATAGCAAGAGAGGCACCAAATCCATCTCTTATAAAAATAAGGAAACATTACTCCTAACATTACATAGGTGTCAAAAGACATTACAGCCATATCTCATCAAAATCTAATAGAAAGGATAGTTGTAGAAGAAAGAAGAGAAGAAATCTGGGCTAAAATGTTGACTGTTATCATGCTACCCCTTTTTCTACTCATTTGACTCCTTGCATATTTGGTCTTAAAAATAATCATGTAGCTCCATTTAATAAGTTCTCCAAAAACTTCATAACCACCTTTAAACATCACTTTTTATATCCATTCGGTTATGGGTTCTTATCCATCCTTAACAGGCTTGGAAAAAATTGTTGACAGGTGTCAAAATTTAGTTAAAACAGGTGCTACAAGAAATTCCGGTAAAAACCTATAACTGCGTAAAAGCTAGAATGCTACCAAAATTTCCAGTAGCGCTCTATTGCTTTTCCAAAAATACACAGAAAATGCTGAAAATCCTATGCATACTTATATTCCTTGACATCGAAGATGTTGTTCAAAATTGTGAATGATAAGAAAAAAGGTGTTTGAACCAAAAAAAAAATTTACCTTCCTTCCATGTGGGTTGCAACTTCAGCAAGTTTATTCAAGTTTTTCTTACTGCCAACAGCTGATTTAGATCTAGTTGTTCTAGTGGCTGCTTCCTTCACAGTAGCTTTCTCCTCCTTAGAACCCTTTTGTACCTTTCTTCTCTTTAAGAGCTCTGATTGCTGCTCTAAAGGGGTTTTGTTTTTGTTTTTCTGCATGGATTTCTGTTTTTGACCCTTCAGATTTACCTTCAATATCAATGACCTATGTCATTAGGCTTGGATTATGTAGAGCCTTGGACTTAAGCCTAATTTTTTTTTTTCTTTGATATGCCTATTTCTGGTACCAGAAACAGGTTTGGCTTCTTCTTTCTTCTTCTTACTTCTGATCTCATATCCAGCATCCTTGAGGAGTTGTTCATCTGATAAATGTGTAGGTTGATAATGTTTCTACATTTTCTGCTAAATATGTGCTTCCGTAATTTCCATTAGAACCTGAAATTTTGATTTATCTGCAGCTGTAGACCTTCCTCTTTGGGCTCTGGTGTGTACATTAGGAAGAGGAGGAACATGGGGCACCATTTTCATAGGTTTGGATTTACCTGCTGAGGATCTCTCTCCTTTTTCCAACCTTCTCTTATCCTTAACTATAGAAACCTTTTCTTTCTTACCCTTTGCCTTCTTATGGATATTTTATTTTTTGGCCTTTCTCTTTGTTCTTCTTATTTTATTCTAAGGTTGTGGTTGTGAAACTAGAGGTGTAGGTGTAGGTTGGCCCACCCTGTAAAAAAAAAAGGGATCCCAATATTGATTTCTCTTCCCTAACTCTTCTTCAACTAGAAGCTTGATTAAAGCTTGATGATACAAGCTATAATCTGAAACAACAGTGCGATTTTGGACCCTTTCTGACATCTTTTTCAGGCTCTACAACAAGAAATATGGAAGATTTAATGTCTTCATACCTGAAAAGTGAAAAATAAACCTCATGTGATAAAGGAACACAATTGTATACCTCCTTTCACAATTGAGGTATATCTTGATAAGATTAACAGATTCTGCCTAGTCATTCTTAAGATAGCTGCTTGGAATTCCCTTGGCCAAATTTGGATCTCTGTATGCATCCTTGAGGAAACTATTTAGGTCTCCTCCTGTGATAACCTTCTCTTTAAACCACATTTCTCCTTCCTGTGGAAGGTTAAATTCTTCAGCAATGGAGTCTTTAGAAACCTGCAATGTATGGCCATAAATTATGGATTCTTGTCCATTAAAAGAGTTAGCAAAATCTTGGGATACTCCTGACTGAGAGATCCCTAACTTGGTGCATATAAAATACCACCCTGACTGCATAAACAAGCTTCTTACCCTCGAATTTGCATCGACTATGTCTACACCCCGTGGCTCAATTCGATTTATTTTTCCACCTATTTTAGTCACCTTTAGAAAATTAATGACTTTGTATCTTGAAACTGATAGGTGATAGAGTTGGAGGAGTTTCACCTTATAAGTGTTGCTTGTATTCCTCTTTTAAATCATGTCTGAAATCCATACTCCTTCTCAAACTACAACTCTAAGAAATTCGATCTCCAACAACTAAACTCTCAAATGATCATGCTCCTCCTTTTTTGGTGGTTTTAAGACAAAAACTATGGTCATCACCCCATGAAAATCAACTTTAATTATGAAAAATATACCTCAACGTGATGTTCACCATGTGATAGAAATTATTACATTCATTTGGTTGTGTATATTCGTATGGAGAGCTCCAGATGGCTTGAGACAAGTGGATCTATGACTGGCAATCACCTTCGTTGTCTTGTTGATTATTGGTCGAAATTTCAGGCAGCACTATTGTGCAACCAGCTAAACGATCATTGTGTTAAGCTTGATGACCACGATCTCCTTCATTCAGAAAAAACACGTTCTTTGACATACGTTTAACTGACTTTGGGTTGACAAGTGGGATGATATTAACGACTAAGTGCATTATTGCGGGTTGATACATAGGCATTAATTTATGCCATGACTTGAATTCAACTAAACTGACTACATATGACACCTATCATGAGATATGAAATATTTAAAAAAAGATTTGAAATGTATTTACACTATAACATGTGGCTTTACAAAAGTGGATGTGATTTTTAGTTTATTTTAAAAAAAATAGAGTATGCTTTCGGAATTTCTAGTAGCATCAGAATAAAAGGAAAAAAGAAAGAAATAATAATATAACATACTGTCCGAAAATACTAAAACAAGTACTTCCATAATTTCCTGTAGCAACCAATTTTTTTTTTGAAAATTTTCAAAGTTTAATCCTAAAAACAAAAAAATCAGAATGGACTCATGACTTAACAAAGAACTGTGCTAACATTGGCTCCATAGGGGATAGAGCTCTCTCTTTGAGGCTCTAAGAATATTTTTTAGTTTAAGTGCCTTATCATTGGGCTATGGAGTCTTATTATGAAACACACCGGTATTTAAAATGAGCTTAGGCCACCAACAACCTTAGTAAAATAATTTTCTTAGAAAGTGCCCATTGAATGGGCCTCCAAACAGTTCTGTCCCATCAAGATGTTGCAGCTCAAAAGTATTATTCTACAAAATATTTGAGATTATGAAAGGTCCAAGCCATAAAGAATCAAATTTGGAATTCTTACCTAGAACTTGATGTTGTGCATCCCACTTCAACACTACATCTCCAATCTGAAAATATTCTTTTTTCATTCCTCTATCAAAAGCTTGCTTTACAACTTGTTGATATTTTCTTACCAAATAATATAGTTGTTCTTTCTTTTGCTGCACTTCTATGATTTGATAAATTCTCCTAGTCATGTCATCTGGCTCAGCTTCATGATCTTGCAGAAATTTAGCTACAAGAATGGGTAATTGGACTGGAAAAACAACATCACTTCCATAAACCATTTGAAAAGGTGATTTATTAATTGATTTTTTGATAGTCGCTTTGTCTACCCATAAACAAAACTTTAGTTTTGAATCCCAGGATTTCTTTTTTTGCTCCAACAGTTTGGTGATGATTCTTACCAAACTTTTTTTTGATGATTCAACTAAACCATTCCCTTGAGGATAGTAATTTTTATGTGAGTGAGATGAATGTCATAATGTTCATAGAAATTTACCAATGGAGTGGCTTTAAAAGAAGCTTCATTATCTTCTACTAACCTTGATGGACATCGAAATATAGTTCTGATTCCCTACAGAAAATTAATGATAAATTTATGAGTAGAATTCCTGGTAGGTATTGCTTCAATCCATTTGGTTAGGTAATCAGTTGCAACAACAATCCAACGATGTTTTCCATTTGAAGGTGGATGAATTTTTCCAATGAAATCTAAGCCCCATTGCTGAAAAGGTGTAGAAAAAACTACGGGCTTGAGAGGCAAAGACTTCAAATGTTTCTTACCGGTGAAGTTTTGACATTTTTTACATGCTCTCACCTCAGCACATAAATCATAAAACAAGCTAGGCCAAAAATATCCAACTCTCAAAATTTTGTATGCAGTAGTTCTCCAATAGTGATGACCTTGACACAAATTGCTATACATATCAAAGATAACTTTCTTGGACTCATCTGGGTCAATGCATCTCAAAAAAACTCCTGTAGGATCTTTCCAATATAAACAATTATCTGTAATGCAAAATTTAACTTTTTTCATCTTCAAAGATCTTACTTTTCTTTTATCATAATTTCGAGGAGGTTTAAAATGATGCAGAAAATAGATGATGTCCTTATACGAGTTGCATTAAAAAAGATTTACATCCACTACCATGTTGTTAATAGGTTCATAAATCTTCCCTTCAAAGTTGTCATCCATGAAATTCAAGCCCAAAAATTTACAATTTTCTTCAGCTAGTAGTTTGGCTAATCCTTGACCTTTGATTAGTTTAGTAGGATTTATTTATAAATAAAACTTAAGAACTTTAGCCACCCACTTAATTATTTTTCCATCAATATAAGGTTGAACTAATATCTCTCTAATAACATATGAAGGTACATAAGATATTTTTTTGAGCATGCAAAATATAAACTCTAAAATATTTAAGAGATTTAATTAATGCATAGGCATGATTTTCCAACATTTCATACTTCAATTCTGCATCTCTAAGAGATCTGCTAAAAAATTCTATGGGAACTTCCTTATTTTCTGAATATTTTTGCAATAAAACATTAGCAATAATATCTCCGGAGGCAAATGAGAAGATAAAGAAAGGCTTTGAGTATTTAGGGCTTACCAGCTGAGGTGCTTCAATGATGGGTTTTTTAATCAGATCAAACGAATTTCTAGATTCAATGGTCCACTTGACTTCTTTGTCCTTCTTCAACATGCCAGTAATATGCTTCACCATTTCAACAAAATTTGGAATGGATCTTATTCAAAAATTGATCTTACCAAGGAAATATTAAACCTCTTCCTTGGATCTTGGAAGTGTTAAATCCTGTATTGAAATCACTTCCTTAGGATCAATTTTCAATCCATATCTAGAAACTATATGACCCAACTTCTTACCTTCCTTGAGATAAAAATGAGACTTCTTTGGATTCAATGATATACCATATTTTATGCATTTAACAAATACTTGATTCAAGTTTTGAAGGTGTTCTTGATCTGAAGTTGAATAAACAATAGTATCATATAAATAGATGTCCAAGAATTTTTCCTTTTCTCTAATGAATGCAAAGTCCATAGCACGTTGAAAAGTAGCTCCGAAATTCATAAGCCCAAATGGCATCTTTGCATACATGAATGTTCCCCAAGGAGTAGTGAATGTTATCTTCTCTCGGTCTTCTGGCCAAACCAAAAATTGATTGCACCCAGAGAACCCATCTAACATGGAAATTTTGTCTTAACCAGTTACCTTTTGAAGAATATGCTCCATCTTTGGCAATGGATAATTATATTTCTTGGAAAATTTGTTGAGATTTCTGAAATATACACATAGTCAGACTTCACCACTCTTCTTTCTTACTGTAACTATATAAGCAACCCAATCTGATTATCTTAATTGAATGATGATTTTGGAATCCAAAATTTTCTTCACTTCCTTCTCCATCACTGGTTATAGTAGTCGATTATTTTTTTTTAATTTCTGCCTAAATGGCTTAGTAACATCCTTCAATGGTACTATATGTTCAATGATAGTTCTATTATATGTCTTAATATCCTCATATTTCTAGGAAAAAAAATCAACAAATTCACAAAACAACTTGTGGTATTCAACCTTTATTTCCTTTGATAAAGCTTTTGACAACTATCACATACCTTGGTTCTTTTTCTGTGCCCAAATTGAAATATTTCAATTCTACTTCTATTTCAGCCAACTGTGGTTTGACTGACATCATTGTGATCAAAGAGCTTCTCAAGAGGGATTAACCCCTCAGGAATGTTATTGGTAGGTAGTTGAATTATAGGCTGATTAACAATCTATTTTGCATATTTTCGGTTTCTTGCAAATTAGCATCATCATTTTTTAGAGCTTCATCTTGATCAATGTTTAGGATAGTAAACTCTTCAACAAATTCAATGAATATTCTAATCTCCTGATTATCCTTAAAAAAATTCCAATGCTTGACATTATGAGGAATGCTAGGTCTGAGCCTAACTTCCACTTCATATTTCATATTCAAAGGTATTGGAATCTTGAATGAGCTTTCTGAATTAGAAAGTGAATTAGCCAAAATATGACTTTCCCTTGGAACAAAATAAATGTTAAAAGCCAGGAATGAGTCTTCTATAATGCTCCATACCGCATTCTAGTAATCTCTAAGTCTTGGTTGCTTAGTTTGATAAACATTTCTGATTTGTTGAATAATAAGTTCAATGTCTCCAAAAACATAAATTTCTGAAATATTCATGTTTTTTTCTATCTTTAAACCAATCAACAGAGATTCATACTCAACCACATTGTTAGTTGCTTTAAATTCAAGTATGAAAGAAAAATTGGAGCTCTCTTTCAAAGGATAAATCAGAACTATTCCTACACCATCTCCTTCTTTGGAACATGAACCATAAAAATACATTTTCCATACCTGAGAACCTTCATGACTGATCTGTTTTTCATAAGGCTTCAAAATCTGAAAATTTTCTATAGATAGGAAAACATTATCCATGTGTAAAATTATTGAACCAACATCGGTTGTTCTAGCATAAATTGGATGATTAGTGGGGTCTTTGTTGTCACTAATGATATATGCCAGCTGAGCTTATTTATAAATTCTTCTTTATTCTCCTCCAAAAATAGGGATAGTAGCATAAGTGAGATCCATTTGCAATGTTCCTCCCAACCTTCTAATCCATGACCTAGAAATTAACATGCCAAATCTAGGAGGAATGCCAGCTACAACAATATCCATTATCATCCCTCTCATGGGTAATTGAAAAAGGCATGCTGCAATGTCTTTTATGGCACCAAGGCATTGAACATTCTAGGAATAAAAGCAGTAGAGATCTTGGTATTCTCTACTTTCTTCAAGACCTAGTTCATCCATGACTACCTTGGGCATTAAATTATGTGAGGCTCCAGAGTCCATTAGGAAATTATACAAGATCTTATCATGAATATTCAAAGATAAATAGAAGGGAAGGGTAGAGTCATCTCTGTCTTCTACCAATGGACCTAAAATTACAATGGGATTGTCATCTTGAAGGTTAACAAAATCATAAGTTACTTTGGTAGGTGGAGGTTGAAAAGCTTTCATAAAGGTTTTTTTGAAATCATTATTTTTCATGAGTTCTACAAGAGGAACAAGAATATTTATCTTTTGTATTTCATTATCAAAATTGAAAACAAGCGGCAGTTTGTGAGTAATTTTTATCTCAAGTGAAGGAGTATTAACTACTACTGGAATATTTGGTAATCTCTATTCAACATCTTGCTTTTCTGCTGGAATTTTGACTGTGTCCTTATTCTTCTTGGGTTGTGCAACATTCTTTATATTATCATCAATATTATTTGATTTGATATTATATCTATCTTTATGATCAACTTCCATCATGGAATGATCAGGAACCACTTCATTATTCTGAGTATATGACATGAAATCCTCATACTCTTCTTTTGTAAGATGAATAAGCCCTTCTTTATCTCTCAAACATTTGATATCAACAGCTTTCTCTAACCTTTTAGCTTTCTCTTCATCTTCAAATATATCATTATTTAAAGGAGGTTTCACTTTTTGATCGTCAACATCTCTCCTTTCTCACTACAAAATTTGAGGAGAAATTGGTCTTCTAAATTGTTGCCTATTAGGCTGATAAAATGAAACATTTATATTAGTAGCTAGTCTTACTTCCATATTGAGCTTGGACATCTCAGTTTTCAATGACTTGATCATATTGGTCAGCTCATCTAACTTAGGATCTATGTCTAAAGATCCTGAAGTTGAACTTCATATTTTTTATTTATTTTTTCTCTTTCAATCCCTCCTATGAGCCTATCAGTTGCTAACACATTAGATTCTACATCCATTGTATTATCTACATTTTTGTTAGTGTTTTGTATCTTCGTTATCTCAATAATAAACAAAAATCAGGATCAAAGGCACTAGCATAAGTGATTTTGGTTGAAGCTTCAGTAGGCTTGATTTCAATAGGTATTTTTCTATACATCTTATTGAATCTCTTAGAAAATCAGAAACTAATTCTCCTTATTTTCTTTTTATTGCACCAAATTTAGTGATATAATACAAAAAATCTTTCTTATCAACCCATTTCCTTAAAAATGTATCATCTAGGGTTTCAATTCCAGTGACGCTACTAGCTGTCAAATATTTGAACTTTTTTCTTACATCACCCTCAAGACTCTGAAAAAAACTCTCATCCAGACATATTCATGCTCATTATTCATATTGTCAACATAAGCATAAAAATCAGCAAGGTGTTCTTCGATTTTTACCTCTCCCTCACCACTAAACTTGGGCATGTACTTGATATAATATCCTGCAGGTAATGCATTCATAGGCTGAGGTAAAACCAAAGGGGAATACCTTGTAGCAACGATTGGATCCATTCGATTAACGGATGGGTTTGTACCTACCATGGTGTGAGTTTTTGGGATTTGTGGAACAACAATAGGAAGATTTTGAATAACAGATGATGAAGCACCAACTTGTGATGTAGGTACTATTTGTTGGTTGGAAAATAAGGGAGGAACAAGATTTTCTGCAAAATCAGGGGATAAAGTTTGCAGGACTTCTTTAGAGACAACCTTTGAGAAAACAGTAGCAGAGGTAGAAAATTTTCATTTACTATTTTTCTTGATTATCTTTTCAAGGTCAAAAAATAGGATTCTCAAAGGGGAATATGGGTTAGCCCTAGTTCTAATCCTTCTAGGCGCCAAAAATTCAACAATGGAGTCGTGAGGTGTAAAACAGCCTAAAAAAACAATTGGAACTATACACCTCAGAACTAGACTTATAACTTTGTCATTCGCCCAGGGATAAACTTCAATTCACCTCCCTGGAAATAGCGCCAAATATATTAGTGCAAGGAGCCACTCCTTGACCGCATAAGGAGTAAGCCTTACACATCATAGTTCATTTCAAATTTCAAAGGGGTTTTTTGAGTGGTAGGATGACTTCTCAAAGATTTCGAAATAGTTTTTTATATTCTTTAAGACTTTCATGCATTTCAAAAGTTGTGCAAAGTATAAATTTCATGGTTAAATTGGTAGTATAGAGAGAAGAGTGTACAAATGAAAGAATATGGATAGCTGGTACATAGTCACACAGTTACGATGATAGTTCTTTACACAAAATTTTCTTATGCAAATTAAACAACTTTTAGAAAATAGATTGAATATTTAAATTATTCCACAAATTATTTATGAAATATTCACTGGGATGTTCTATAACACACATATAAATTGCAGAAAACTAAAAGTAGATAATTTATTGTTAAATCCTTTAACAATTTCTCACTCACACCTTACTAGTTGCCGCAATTCATATTTAGAAGAAATTAACAAAAAAATTAGATACACCACACATTATATGTTCCTTGAGCCACAAAATTCTAGAATATGAAGTAATTTATTTTTTATTATATTCAGTCTTCAGGAAGACCAACATCCAAGCTGTAAATGGTATTTACAAATGGTATATATAGAAATAGAGGCACCAAATCCATCTCTTCTAAAAATAAAGAAACAATACTCATAAAATTATATAGGTGTCAAAAGACTTTACATCCATATCCCATCGAAATCTAACAGAAAGGACAAATGTATAAGAAAGAAGAGAATAAATTAGGGCTGAAATGTTGAGTGTGTTGTCATGCTGCCCCTTTTTCTTCTGATTTGATTCCTTGTGTCTTTGGTCTTTAAATAACCATGTAGATCCATTTAATAAGACCTCCAAAAACCTCATAACCACCTTTCACCATCACTTATTATATCCATTTGGTTATGGGTTCTTATCCATCCTTAACTGGCTTGGAAAAATTTGCTGATAGGTATCAAAATTCAATTAAAACAGGCGCTACCGAAAATTTCAGTAAAAGACAGTAACTGCGCAAAAATTGGAATGCTACTAGAATTTACAGTAGTGCTCTGTTTCTTTTCCAAAAATACATAGAAAATTCTAAAAATCCTATGCATACTTATATTCCTTAATGTCTAAGTTGTTGTTCAAAATTGTAACTGATAATCAAAAAGGTGTTTGTATCAAAAAATGTTTTTACCTTGGTTGCAGCTTCAACAAGCTTATCCAAGTCTATCTTGTTGTCAGTAGCTGATCTGTATCTAGTTGTTCTTGTGGCTTCTTACATGGTAGTGGAATTCTCCTCCTTAGAAACCTTTTGTATCTTTCTGCTCTTTGAGGGCTTTGACTGTTGCTCTGAAGGCGTTTTATTTTTGTTTTTCTTCATGGATTTGTCTGTTTTTGACCCTTCAGATTTACCTTCAATATCAATGACTGCTATCATTTAGCTTCGATTATGTAGAGCCTTGGACTTAGGACTAAACTTATTTTTTTCTCTGGTATGCCTCTTTCTGGTACCAACAACAGGTTTGGCTTCTTCTTTCTTCTTCGTATTGCCGATCTCATCTCCAACATCCTTGAGGAGTTCTTCATCTGATTTTGTAGGTTGATACTCTTTCTGCATTTGCTATTGAATATGTGCTTCCAGAATTTTTGGTAGCACCTGTGCTTTTGATTTATCTATAGTTGCAAACCTTCCTCTTCGAGCTTTGGTGTAGACATTAGGAAAAGGGGGAACAAGGGCACCATTTTCATAGATTTGGGTTTACTTGCTAAGGATCTCTATCCTTTTTCCACATTTCTCTTAGCCTTATCTATAGAAACCTTTTCTTTCTTGCCCTTGGCCTTCTTATGGATATTTTCTCTTTTGTCTTTTCCCTTTGTTCTTCTTTTTGGAGGCTGAGAGTGTGGTTGTGAAATTGGAGGTGTAGGTGCAGGTTGGCTTGCCCTGTAAAACAAAATGTGATCCCAAGTTTCATTTCTCTTCCCTAAATCTTCTTCAACTAGAACCTTGATTAAAGATTGATGATACAAGCTATAATATAAAACAATAGTGTGATTTTGGACCCTTTCTGACATATTTGTTAGCCTCTTCATTAATAAATATGGAATATTTAATGTCTTCATACCTGCAACATGAAAAAGAAACCTCATGTGATAAAGGAACACAATTGTATACCACCTTTCATAAGTGAGGTACATCTTGAAAAGCTTAACAAATTCTGCCTAGCCATTCTTAAGATATTTGTTTGGAATTCCCTTGGCCCAATTTTGATCTGTGTGCATCCTTGAGGAAACTATTGAGGTCTCCTCTTGTGATAACCTACCCTTTAAACTACCTCTCTCCTTCATGTGGAAGGTTAAATGCTTCAGCAATGGAGTCTTTAGAAACCGGCAATGTATGTCCATAAATGTGGCTTCTTGTCCATTAAAAGAGTTAGAAAACTCTTAGGCTACTCTTGAGTGATAGTTCCCTAAATTTTTGCATAGAGAATACCACCCTGACTGGATAAAAAATATTCTTACCCTCGAATTTTCATCTACTAGGTCTGCACCCTATGGCTCAATTCGATTTATTTTTCCACCTGTTTTATTCATCTTCAAAATATTAATGACTTTGTCTCTTGAAACTAATAGGTGGCAGAGTTGGAGGAGTTTCACCTTACAAGTGTTGCTTGTATTCTTCTTTGAAATCTAGTATGAAATCCAGACTCCTCAAACTGCAACTCTAAGCAATTTTATCTCCAACATCTAAACTCTCAAATGACCATGCTCCTGCTTTTTCAATGGTTTTAAAACAAAAAATATGGTTCATAACCCTATGAAAATTGACTTTCATTATGAAAAATGTCCATCAACGTGATGTGAACCATGTGATAGCCATTATTACCTTCAGTTGGCTACGTACCTTTGTATGGAGAGCTCCAGATGGCTTGAGACAAGCGGAATTGTGACTGCCAATCACCTCCACTATCTTGATAATTATTAGCCAAAAGTTTTGGCAGCACTATTTTGTAACCAGCCAAACGGTCATTGCATTAATCTTGATGACCACGATATCCTCCATTCAGAAAAACACGTACTTTGACATACGTTTAATTGACTTGGGATTGACAGGCAGGACGAGATTAACAGTTAAGTGCATTGCTACGGGTCAAAATATAGGCATTAGCATATACTATGACTTTAATTCAACTAAAATGCATGCATATGACACCTATCATGAGATATAAAATATTTAAAAAAATATTTGAAACGAATTTACACTACAACATGTGGGTTGACAAAAGTGGATGCGCCTTTTATTTTATTTTTTTAAAAATAGAGTATGCTTCCAGAATTTCTGACAGCATTGGGATAAAACAAAAAAAGACAGAAACAGGAATATAACAGATTTCCTGAAAGGACTAAAATAGGTGCTTCTGGAATTTCTGGTAGTGACCAATTTTTTTTTAAATTTTCAAAGTCTAATCCTAAAAAAAAAAAATTTAAAATGGACTCGTGACTTAGCAAATAACTATGCTAACATATGTGATATTCCACTACTTCAAATTTATAATTTTCTCTTAAAGATGATGTGATGGACGGTGGATGATATCCATAAATGGGGTCATTTTTGTTGTAGTATGGAAGGAAGCGTTATGCCACCATTCAGCCATAGGTAACCACTTGAAACATTGTGTTTGTTTATCAGATACAAAGGAACGAATATATCCTTTCAAACATTTTTTAATTATCTTAGGTTTCCCTTCAGATTGAGGATGATAAGGTGAGATATGAGCTAATTGAGTACCTAGAAAAGAAAATAAATGCATCTAAAAATTTCTAGTGAAAATGGGATATTTATCACTTACAATAATATTTGGGTTTCCATGTAGATTTTGAATTGCTTCCATAAATGAAGTAGCAACTATATTGGCTTTAAATGGATGAGATAATGCACAAAAGTGTGCATACTTCATACGTCTATCTACTGCCACCATGATGACACTCTTTCCTTTGGACTTGGCTAAACCTACAATAAAATCCATTGAGACCTCCTCCCAATGTTGACTTGAAATGGATAAAGGTTGTAACAGAACGAGGGTATTAATTGTCTCAACTTTATTTTGTTTCCAAACCAAACATTCCAGCACATAATTTTGAATATGAGATTTAAGGCCATCCCAAAAAAATCCTTCTTGACCCTGTGGTAAGTTTTTAGAAATCCTAAGTGCCCTCCTAAGGGAGAGGTGTGCAATTCCAAAAGAATATTTTGTTTGAGTTGGTAATTCTTACAAATTTATAAGCAATCATTCACTACAAGAAAAAAGGGCCAAAAGTATAGGTGATGTGGTGACATTCAAGGTTCGTCACCAATAATGATTTATAATGACGGATAGTGACCGTCACGATTTTATATGAGCAATGGTGACGGACCTTAGCCTCCGCCACCAAAAATTTGAACGTCACCAAAGGTGGCGTCACCAAAAGTATAGGTGTTATGGTGACATTCAAATTCCATCACGAATAATGATTATAATGACGGATAGTGACCGTCACCATTTCATTTAAACAACAATGATTTATGGTGATGGACCTTTCATGGCCGTCACTATTGATGCATATATATATGGTGGCGATCGTTGACCCTCACCATTTCATATTTTGGTGAGGGTCAAAAAATGTCACCATAAGCTCATTGGTGATGGTCAAAAGAGTGTTCGTCAACATTCCATATGAATATCAGGGCACGATGGAATCGAACCACCAACCTCCTGCTTGTAAAGCAGGTGCTCTTCCATTGAGCTAGCACCCTTTAAAGAACTAGACTTAAAAAAATAAACCTTGAAACTTTATAAATTCTAAATTATACAACTTTCGAGAAATTATAAAACTTTGTAAAGTCTTGGCAAATATTTTACTAAACAAGCAAAATAACATCAAAGTTGCAAGTACCTACCTAATGGTTATAGAAGTTATGAAAATCAGGTGGAAGTGTAAATGAAGTGTTGGGAAGTACCAAACATACAAGTAGAATACATTTATTCCATTCTATAAGAAGTCTTAGAACAAGTTTGACATTGTGATCTATATGAACTAAGTTCAATTGTTCTGTGTAAATATGCATATGCTCCAATGAATAAACCAAGACGGCTAAATGTATATTTGTGCTATGAAGATTTGTATCCTACACCAATATGGAATAGGTAGTGTTAGCCAACTGCAAAGTAATGTACATGTCAAAGACAAATTCAAAAAGAGGAAGTGTTTTCTATGACTTTTGGGGTACTATTGCTACACTCCCTATCTTTGAATGTCCCTTGTGTAAATATATTACTATCTTTAAAGCTCTAGCATATTATAGGACCAAAAGAATACTTCTCTATTTAAACCAGAGCTTCTCTTCCATAGGTAGAGAAGATGCCCTATCATCTCTAAAGATTTTGAGTGATAGATTTGCAGTTTACAGTTATGCTGACCACTGAAAGAACCCATTTATCCTGAGACAATTTATAATTTTATGAAGATGTTTAGCCTTGACTAAAACAATAACTGGCGAGGGAAAATGGGAGTAGACCTTAAAACACTTTGAGGGGCTTGCAAAATGATTAGTTATTTCCCATTGATAATGTTGCCTTTATTTTGCAGTATAAAAAAACTTTTTGGAACATGGCTTGCATTAGAAAACTGATATTACAAAGTGGCATAACTTTGAACCCTTCCATAAATTTAATGACCATTGTCATAGTGACTTAAAACAAAAAGTGACAACATATTATTTCCCTAATACAAAAAACCATCACGCATTTTGTAGGAGATTAAAAAAAATTAGCATCTTAGTGAATTAAGTTGTCTAGGTGATTAACTATTTTATTCCCATACTCAAGCCCTGTCTTACAGGGAGTTCTGTATAGCCTTGAAAAGCAACGATACCACTCATTGTTGCTATGAGCCTTGTAGGCACTGCAAATAGTCTAGGAAAACCAAAAAACAAGTTGAGTCGCTTAGGTGATAAAAATGATCTAGTTTCCATAGCCAAACCTTTTCAACATTTCACTTTATATTGTAGTAGTGAATGATAACTAACAAATTGAATCGATGCCTATATGTGAACGTAAAAGATAGATACATGGAAAAGATATATATCATAGTCTTTGAATCTAGTACAATATGTTCTTAGCTATGGAGATAGTACAATGCATGGATGGTTCCAAAGGTTTGAACTTGTGTCGATTTTCCAAGAGCACAAGAAGTAGAAAGAGAAAGAGTTGAAAAAGAAAAAACACATACACACACAAGCCGTAGTCAAAGACAAGTTGAATGGGGTTTGGTTGGTTAAACAGTGGGTGTTGTTATTCCTCAACCAAGGTTCAAATTCTCTAAACATGTTTGTCTCTAGTGAGCTATTTCACCTCGGTAGTTGCAAGTCCCTGGACAAATTTTTCTAAATAGATATCTGGGCTGCCTTAGTAGGTTCGTCCTTAGTGGGCTCTCTCAATTAAGAATGAAGTCTTGGGAATTTTTTTATAAATAGATAGTCTTAATCACCCTAGCAGGATGTCCCATGGGAAGGTTCTAGTTACTTTTATCAGATTATCATCCGACTTCCAAATCCTATACCATAAATTTCGCCAACTATAGGAAAAATAGAAGAGGAATATTTAGTTAAAATGCATCAATTGAATACTGAGATACAAAATCAAGTCAATATATGCTTGGATGAGTGGTGAAACAAGGGTGTTTTTGTTCCTTAGCCAGAGTCCCATGGGTATGTGAAAGTCTTGGGAAAATTTAGCTGAGTAGATGTTCTTGGGATCGCCTTAAAAATAGCTCACTTGGTTAGGTAAGTATTTGAAAATTTAGTTGGAGTAGATATTCTTAGTTGCTCCTAATGGACTATCTCACCTGGTCAGGTGAAAGTTCCTCGGAAAATTTGGTTGAATAGATGCTCTTACTTAATCAATCCTTAGTGGGCTTTATCACCTAGGTAGGTGGGAGTCTTAATGTAAATTTGGCTCAATATATACTCTTAATTATCCTTGGTGCACTGTCTCACTTGGGTAAGTGATAGTCTGGGGAAAATTTGGTTGAATATATACTCTTAATCATCCCCTAGGGGACTATGGGATGTCTCACTTGCGGGGGTGCTAGAGTTGGGAAAATTTGGCTGAATAGATACTCTCAATCAAAGTTTTGTCATAAAATATTTGAAAAGGTAAAACAAGAATTAAGTGGTGTTCTGCTACATAAGCTAATAGGCCATCCTCTATCTTTTTTAGTGGTTAGAATTGGTATTTTTGGTAATAATAGTCATGGGATTATGGTGCACAACAGTAGTGAGTCAGACTCCATACTCTGCTTTCATTAGCATTTATAATTAGTGTAGTTGTGATGGGTTCATACAATGTGTCCATGTGACTACCAATGAAGAATCCCAAAGCACAAGATGCAACAGATGAATGATTAAAATACAAAGGTGAGAAATACCTGCTAGTTTAGAGTAAACCATGAGGAGAATAATGGTTATACTTGCAGCTACTTATGGATTCTATGATGGTGTCCTCTACATTGATTAACTTCCTGAAGCACTTGAAGGAGGAATAATCCCCGTGACTGATGGGAATCAGACTCTTTTTAGGACATACTGAGACTAACAAGTAGGCCAACATCTATATTTTTTTTGTATTCAATAACACAGGATTGCACCTGGTCACTTCCTTCTTCACATACCCATTGCTAACATAAACTTGCTTCAAACCAGAATCGTTTCTAACACGAACCTGCTTCAAGCCAAACATTATTTATTAATCAAAAAATTAACAGAAAACTTCAACACATCACACAGCCATCACATTATAATCAAAGGAACAAAGATATATGAATAGATCGAAGGAAACATGGAATACGCTACCTTCAGTCTCTTCAAATTTTCTACCATGTTTGACAACAGAGATAGGAATGTCTTACAGGTTTCAAATGTCCAATAAATGCTTAGCCTCACCACCTTCATATATTTTCCCACAAAAGGTAGCATTCCTAAAATAAACACCCTCTTTTTCCACAACCTTACAATCAGGACAATGATCTTATGGGTATACAATATCTTTCCATTTGATATAAGCATCAAGATACCTAACCTATAAATGTGTTCAACAAGTTATAAATGAAATAATTTCAGATCTTAAATTCCTTAAGTGTTTGCATTTATATGTCAAATTCTTTAGAGCAACTAAATACAAAAGAAATACAGACAAACCTGAAGTGTAAGCAGTGACACAGTCCTAAAACTTTCAGCAGCTTCCCTCCAAGTATAGTGTCTACTTCTTCTAGGGATATCACAACCTTATACATAAAAATTCCAGGTATTCTCCTTAATCCTTCTGGAATGAAATAAATTGTGGTAACATTAGAGTGAAATAAGATGAGATAATATTATTAATGTCAATTAGAATGTATTAATCAATGTACAAAAAATCACACACCTCGTCATCCAGCTTGCTTTGTTATTGCACGCAGTAACTAAAGTACTTGGGTGGAGAACATTCCACCTTTACACCAATAAACAATCCTCAAAGCTCTAGCATCCTTTGGAGTAGCCATCACTATGGAGCATTGTTTTTCTGAGGTTGCTTTCCATTACTTTTTCGTTTTGCAGCTGAGATAACAGAACTTGTGCCTTTATGACTAGCAGAAAATTGAAGGTATCAATCATCTACATGTTTAGTCCAACTTGTTTCTAGTGCAATGAGCTGAATGTTCTTCTCAAGCTGCAAAACAAAAGTCAAACACCCAACATGTTCATACTATTCCTTTACATTGACAATTGCAGGATACACAATTCCACATTCAAGCAAAATGCTATGAAATAATACATAATATGCAAGATTGCTGACAAAAGAAGCACATGTTTTCCCAAATAAAAATACTGTAAGAAAATTTGACTTATTGAGAAGATATCAGCCCAAGAAATTATTTTGTTTTTAGGACACTTTCTGCACTAAGAGTGAAAATTCTTATCTGTTCTACAAATGGTGCACAAAATCAGTCTAAGAGGATAGCTCAACCAGTTATTGCCAAAGTTGTTGGCCATTATACTAGTTTAGTGCTAGTAGGTGTCTAGTTCAAATCCACTAAGGTGAGTTGCACTAGTCTACACCAACAGGTTTACTAGAGATGTCATCTACAAATATGGGGAAGAATCATTTGGACTTCCCCAAGAGGTTTTCCTTAGAAAAGAATTGGTGTATGGACTCATCTTAGAGAATGCAAATTTTCTTCAGAAATCTCTGTTAAGGACTGGAAACATCAAGCATGTTTGTTTACTTTTCTTCGTTGAAGATTTGATTTAAAGCTTGCTTTGCTCATCCTTCAATGGTTCTATTACATTTTGGGAGAGGTAAATACCAAGTAGTACTTTATCTTTCTATATCTTATCTACTATGAGCATAGTTTTAAAAATCAGAACTGACTGCCTATCTAACCATGATTCCAACCAAAACTAGATCAAACTAAGATAGAACCGGGTTTAATAAATTAGAATTGGAAAAAATACATAAAATAATTAATTTTTAATGACAAAAAAAAATTAAGATTATAAAACATGATTCCAAACCATTAGAGACAAAATATAGAAAGTCTTCTCATCTATATACCATGTAAGGGTGCACATATCAAAATGGCACCAAGTGAAATACATATCAATGATATCATCGACAAAATACATAACCAATAAGGCTCTAAAAGGTTTCTAGAGTCCAAAAAAAATGCTGCAATGAGGCTTTTAATGGCCTCCAAAGTCCAAAAAAAATGCTACAACTCGAGCTACTGGGCCTGTAGTGGTCCCAAACTATATAAGCACAAAACAAGCAAGATAAGTAGTTGTAGAGTGCTGAAACATACAATGAAGAAACATTGTCCTTCATTTCATCGAAGGAGATAAAGACCTGTTGGAAAAAATTGAGCCTCTTTTGACAACTGATCTACTTCTTGATTCAATTCTCCAAAAAAAAGAATAAAATAGATGACTTTGAACAGCTGGAATATCTCCTTCAAATGATCATCTGCAGGCCCAATATCAATATCTTGAAGTTGTCTATTGCTTTGTATCCAATTGGTAACCACTAACACTCAATACCTCCAATCTTAGTGCAACCCTTTATATGGGACTCAAACTCTGTTTAAAACCCTGGCCTGCCCATTATACCGGACTATACATTAAATGCCCACATTCTCCATTTTACTCCCCAAGACAACTAACTAATTTTTTAGATTCAAGACCAAACCAACTTTGATCACTTAATCTGTACACTTAGGACAAAAAGCTCATTAGTAAGTTGGTTTGTCTAATTAGACAAAGTCACGTTTGATCATGGGCTAAAAGTTGATGCAACAATATAAAGGTAGTAAGGTATACTTTAGCTGAATTTTTCTTTCTGTTAAAAGTGAACTTCTGCAGTTCTTAATTGAAGATCTTCTCCATTGGGTTTTCTCACTCTTATTTTTTACCCCACAGCATAAGCTAGGTAGAGGACACCAAGACAAAGTCCAGCAGTTCATGGCAATTACGGGAACAAGGTAGCTTGATTGATTGTGGTTTTTATGTTCTCGCTTTGGAATGTGGATTTCATTTCCTTCCATGTGGATGCGTTGTTTAAAAGTTAATGTTAATGTTGTACAAGTTAATGTTTATAACATCATTATGTGTTATGAGAATCCGTTGTTTGTTAATTATAAGTTGTTATGCATGAATACATTCATAAGGACGGTTTGTTTTGATGGATGGGTATCTTAGTCAGTAGATCACCAACTAGAAATTGTTAGAGTCTTGAATGACACAAGTATCACCTTGCAATAATTCCTTTGAGAGGGTGTTGAGAATGATTTTCTCTGTGGCTATTAGTTTAGAGTGATGACAATGAAATGCCTCAACAATGTGAACTTGACTCAAATGAAAAGGAAAACACATAAAACAAAATTCAAGAGAAGAGAGTACAAAGGGTGAAACCATCTTTATCAAGCACAATTTTACATTTGGATGTATAAGTAATTAATAGAACGGAGGTAGAAGCAAATGGCCAGCAATGATGCCTCTACTTGTAATGCTAACGCAGTTTGACAAAGGATGAAATCATTTTATCAAGCATAATTTTATATTTAGATGTATAGGTGATTAATAGAACGGAGGTTGAAGCAAAATGCCAACAATGATGCCTCCACTCGTAATGCTAACTCAGTTTGACAAAAAGGAAGGTCTCTTGTACTAATCAAGGCCTTGGTGAGATGAAGGTTGGGAAAATTGTCCCAACTCGCTACAATGATGACTTTATAAACATGACTTCCTAATCATGGCCTTTCAACATAACTTTATGACCCCTTATACTACTTAAGAAGCAAGCTATGCTTTTTGAACAAATAACTCCTTTGACTATATGTGCTTTCATAACAGTGCTAATAAGAGAAACAACACTAAGCAATAAAATAGACTAAAGGACAAAATAGGACTTCACTTCAAAATTGAAGTTCATTCTTTTTCTCTCCATTGTTCTTGAGCATCCTGCTCAAGAAAAAACTTATATCAAATGCTGGCCTTAGTTTTGGAGCTACATTTGTAGATTCATTGTTATCTAGAGTTGATCGTATGATACCATTGTGGAGTTGATTGGCACTGCAGAGGATGTTGGTGCTACTTTTCATTAGGTGTATGCTCTTCGCATTTCCATGGGTCAATTCAGAGTGGGTTCTTATAATATTTAGGTAGACATGTAGAAATTTTTTCTAGCTAGCAGCTCACCGCAGTTTCAATGTTTTTGCATAAATTTGATTCCCACAGTCCCAAACTAGTAAATCTGATGTAAAAATTTTGAAAGAAATTTATTTGAAACACATTTGAGTTACCTCTACCATTTAGTTTCAGCTGATATGAGCAATAAATGCAAGCACACACTAAGAAAAAATACACAATATTTTTGGTCTTATGACCCTGGAAAAAATTTTCACACTTGCAGAGGGAAGGTGGCACATTAGGGTAAACTTGTGGAGTCACTTCTTACTATTCTTGAAGGTGAATACTTATTTGTTCCATGGAGTTTTGGCAATTTTCAAACCCATATTTCACCCTTTTCTCCCTGGATTTGTTTTTTTTGAGGTTGCCCACTTACTATTTTGGGATTTTACTACTTCATTTTTCACATTCAACCATGGAGTTGGTTGCTTGGGATTTACTCATGTGAGGCTGGTGGATGATTAATTAATTCATTGTTGTTAACTCTTTCCTTGGACAAGTCTTGAGGAATTGTAACTACCTCAAATATTATTTATTTATTTATTGAGGTAGTTGCACTGTTGCACATTGGAGAAAGAGTTCATGACAAATCTTTCTACTTTGAAAAAGTTTGAGGCTTTACCAATCCTTTCTTGAGGAGCACTCCATCTAGTTGATATAGTCTTTTGGGGATGCAGTTGGACCCAAATGCTATGGGACAGATGGTTTTAAGCTTCTAATATAGAAGACCTAAAAATGAAAACATTCCAAGAAAATCTATATTTTAGAGATTTTTTATGTTCCCAAATCTGTTATAATTTGAAAGAGAGGTTGAGAAGGTTCAATCAAGCCAGGAGCCTAAAACAATTTTCCCACAAGACCACTACTTACACAATTTGGGAGAACAGAAAGAATGTTTCATTTGATGAAACAATCCCACTTTATGTGGGCCAAAATGTTGCAAGAAGTATTAAGCATTGCACCTTGCCAAATAAATGCATTAAAGGTCTTAACCTTTCATTTCCAAAGGAGTTCCTTTCAGAAATAGCCTCTCTCAGGCTATCAATGCTTTTGAATACAAATTATGGATAGCCCAATCAATAAATTAGTAATGAGGTTCATATTAAATTCAATGTGTTGTAGTTCAAAACTGCTACTATGGAGGTCCTCACCAGCTTGAATCCTTCAATGACCTTTTTTTCAGCCACAGCTAACATGGGCCATTATTAATTTAAACAAGTTAAAATTGTATACATTGTCATGAAAGCATCAGTGTAACAAAATAATCCCAGCGTCCATATAAATCTAGACATGAAGTGTAAAAGGTAGGAAAAAAATCAGGAACGAAACTTAAATCTGAGCTTCCTAGAATACTCCTATTATCATCCCAGTTTCCTATCTGTATTATGGGAAATTACTGTTGAAAGAAAAATTAGACTTTGAGGCCGACTTGAATCATGTTTTCATCTTGTTTTAAGTTACCAGATAGGTACCAGCCACTGGGCAGAGTTTAAGTGCATATACTCCCTCAGAAATTATTGACAAGCCTAACTTGTTTGCCATCTCTGCAACCTTGGATAAACGCTCAAGATTGAAAACAACACCCCAAGGATTATTGGGATTGACAAGAATGATTACTATTGTTTTCATCTTAGCTACTGTTTCAAGGTGTTCTAAATTAACTTCCCAATACCTTTCTATAATTAAAATTATATTGCCTAGCTTCAATGACATTGTATGCTAGCAATGCTTCATAAAGTGGATACCTTGGTCTTGGCAACAAAATGTTTGCATCTTTACAACCCTAGACTACAATAGCTACATCCATGGCTTGTATACAAGCACAGGTTAAGTGGACATCATCTACAGCTAGCTGCTAAGGAATGTCAGGGGAGAGATACCTTGCCAATGCCACTTGTCCTCACTCTAGACCCATTTGGAATAGTCTGTTATAGACAATATTTAAATTTCTTGCACGTATTTCATGGGGATCCGCCCTTTGTGGATATTGCTAACTTTGTTTGAGAAAATCTTCCCTAATAAGTGTGTGACAGTTAGCATAGTGTTTTTTTACATTAGTAAAGGGTCCATTCTGGCACTTTTCTTAGTAGTAGAGGACATCTTGGATGTGAAAGGGTCCATTTTGGGCACTTTTCTTGGAAACATAGGACATTCGGGAAATGAAGCTATTTGTCAAGATATTCCCTTTGTTATATTCATGAGTATGGAACATAAAGAAGTATCAAGACCTTGATTATGGAGCACCTACTTCTCTTTAAGGGCATCCATTAGTTTTAATGTTAGAATAAATGATAATTGGGAGCAAAGTATCATAGAACCAATACTTATTTGAGAGTATGACTGGACTGTTAAGGAGAAAAAACACTTGAATTGCAAGATGGCATCATCCATATCTTTGGCTAAGAATAAAATACATATTCTTTTGAAGCCCACTGGAGCAAATTCAACCCTTACACTATTCCAACTCATTTGTACCAAATACGAATAACTGAACACTGAAGGATAATATAATCTGAGAGCAAAGGAAACCAACAATATAAATTTTGGAGCAATCTGGGCATTTTCACACAAATATATACCTGCCAGGCTACCACATATCCAATGGCAAAGGAAATTCTACTCAAATCATTTTTTTTGGTAATTATCTCTAGTGATGCCCCTGTACATGGAGAACCTAAATTCAGTAGATTAGGAATGCTATAATAATTCAGAGAATTTGGGCATGATTTTTGTAAGGATAAACCATAGATACCAGGCTTCTGAAGTCTTTAGAACTACAATTAGAACCACAGAGTAGGTATATTAGTATTAAGTTATAAAACCATTGTCCTAAAAATAAGGATGTCCCTCAATCTGGGGTATTCTCTTTGGCATTGGAGAATGTGCCAATGTGTCATTTGTTGCCATGGGTTCTCATCTCCTTAGAACTCCTAAAAAATGCACATGTTAACCATGCCGAAGGGCTCCACACACTAAATTTCTTCATAGTGGAGCACTCTAAATAAGGCTAACAAACTCTATCAAACTTGTAATAGATACACAACTCAAAGTGGGAGTACTACTAAAAGATACTCGTGTAGATACGTGCAAGGTAGATCAAGGGTTGTTAAGACAACTCCATTTTTTGGTAGGGAGTCCATGGCTTGTCTACAAGCACAGGTTAAGTGGACATCATCTACAGCTAGCTGGTAAGGAAGGTCAGGAGAGAGATACCTTTTCAATGCCACTTGTCCTAACTCTAGACCGATTATGTAATAGTTTGTTATATATGTTAAACACGGTTTTCATTGATGTCAATATGGCATTAATGGGATGGAAAATATTCTTGTGATGCATAATATGATGATGTCCTTGCTCATGGTGAAAAGTCCCTCTTGTTTGATAAGGATGTCATTAATGAATATGACAAGCTATTAATGATGCCATTATGATGTCAAGCCACTAAGAAGAAGTCTTGTCCTAGATGCTTGAACTAACCATGAACTAGAAATGATGATTACATTATTACTCTTGATGAAGAAGCCTAGAACTCAAATGATGTCCTTACCCTTGATATTGAAGGACTATACATGAATGACCACACTTGATGTCGTCATAGGTGATGGCACTTGATGAGGGTCTTAATGACATGGACAATGATTGGAGACATGACATGAAGGAATTGGAAATATCCTAATGGAAAATTAATAAATGTTGCACTATGGTCAGTGACATATCACTGCACTATTATTGGATGGCATGGATATCCTACATGATCCGATGATGATGAAGAAGCCAAACAATGGATAATCCATACTGTCCCAAACATTCCTCATGATGTCCCAAAAATTTATGCATAAAATTTAAGGACATTCACAAAGAAAAATAATTTTTGCCACCTTAGAGGGATATTTTCTCAATGGGACCTAGACCATATTAAAGAGTATTTTTCCTCTTTCCAATGAGCTCTTACTTGGCCCGAAACTCCAAATAGTTTGGGAGATAAAGATTTTACAATTTAAGGGTATTTATCTAGTCCTTGAGCCAACCTGTGCTAAGGCCTCTCATGTTGGCCTCAATTCCAAAGGACGTGTCCCTTCATTCCAGTGTTGAATTCATATAAATGCAAGCACCTTCTATCATTTATCTCACCAAATTTCAGTCAAGGGACAGCACAACGAGGATAGGAATCTTTTGGTTTGGGTTAAGGACAGGATTATTTGTCAATTGAAGTAGGCTACTGTAGTACACCTCCGCAGGTAGCAACATAACTTCTTTTCAACTGTAATAAGCCTAGGATAATTGTTAAAAAGGCACAAGACTATGTGAACTAGCTCGAACTTGGTGTTGAAGGTAGTGAAGTGTCAGATTAGCTCATGTCTTCAGCTCAAACCTGTGATAACTTGTGAACAATAATCTTCGATTAGCTATCTTAATACCTTGACTTGTTTGTAAAAAGACCAGAAAGTGTAGCTTGGATGCTCAAACCACAGTCCTGTAGTTGCTTCTTACAAGAGCTAGGACCTGTGTTAGTCACTTGTGAAGGATAAGCTTAATACTGGTGGGCAGTGTGTTATATCATACTTGTAAGACCTTGGACTTGAAAAGGGACAATATTTTGTAGCATTTCAAAGGCTAGAAACAGATATGTACACCTTGGAAACAAAACAACTCAGATCTCTTGGAATCTTAACAAGCTCGGACTTACTACTGTGACTATGCTAAGTGTGATAGTGAAGGATCTTCATGTCCTGACATAAAAAACAATCTCAGAATCGGTAAATTGGTGGAATACTTGAGATAATTCACCTGTTAGATATACTTGTGATACAACTGTATATCGTTGACCCAGCTTTACATCAAGGTTTGAAAGCTCAAGACCACTTTAGGCTCGGACATCAAAACAGGGACCACATGCTTGGATTTCAGTCCTATGAATAATAATGAATTAGAATTAATGAACAATGAACTTGAAAGGGTGTACAAGTGAAGAAGATCTTAACAGTGGGCATATTAGAGCAGATTGTTGACCAAATATTGAAGTATTTGGAGCACCATGTGAAGACATTCTTGAAGCACCTTGTGAACACTTTCTTGGAGAGTTCTGAAGAAGCCTTTGAAGCGGCTTAGAGCAAGTTTAGAACTTGGGATGCCAATTGAAGACACCTTGAAGGTCGTGGAGATAATGTTGAAGACCATGACGCATTAGTCATCATGAAGTAACCTTGGAGATCTTTTTTTTGGGTACCATGAATAACAATGGAGATATCTTCTTAGGAGCAACTCTTCCCTAAGAAGTGTGTGACAGTTAGCATAGAGGTTTGCTACATTATAAAAGGATCCATTCTGGGCACTTCTCTTAGTAGTAGAGGACATCCTGGACGTGAAAGGGTCCATTCTAGGCACTTTTCTTGGCAGCAGAGGACATCCTGGAAATGAAGCTATTTTTCAAGATATTCCCTTTGTTATATTCATGAGTATGTAACATAAAGAAGTATCAAGACCTTTAGTATGGAGCACCTACTTCTCTTTAAGGGTATTCATTCGTTTTCATGTTAGATGAAATGATACTTAGGAGCACTTTGGCAAAGGATCATAGAACCAATACTGCTCTAAGAGTATGACTAGATTGTTAAGGAGAAAAAACACTTGAATTGAAACATGGTGTGACTCGTGTCTTTGGATAAGAATCAAGTGCAAATGATTTTGAAAGCCACTGGAGAAACTTCAACCCTTACACTAGTCCAACTCATTTGTACCAAATAATAATAACTGAACACTGAAGGATAATATAATCTAAGAGAAAAGGAAACTAACAATATAAATTCTAGAGCAAACTGGGCATTTTCACACAAAGATATACCTGCAAGATTGCCACATCTCTAATGGAAAAATAATTTCTACTCAAACCATTTCTTTTGGTAGTTATATCTAGTGATGCCCCTGTACATGGAGAACCTAAATTCAGTAGATTAGGAATGCTATAATAATTCACAGAAGTTGGGCATGATTTTTGTAAGGATAAACCACAAAAAAAGGGGTTCTCATCTCCTTAGAACTCCTAAAAAATGCACATGTTGACCATGCCAAAGGGCTCCACACACTACTTTTCTTCATAGTGGAGCACTCGAAATAAGGCTAACAAACTCCATCAAACTTGTAATAGATACACAACTCAAAGTGGAAGTACTGCTAAAAGATACTTGTGTAGATATGTGCAAGGTATATCAAGAGTTGTTAAGACAACTCCATTTTTTGGTAGGGAGTCCATGGCTTGTCTGCAACCACAAGTTAAGTGGACATCATCTATAGCTAGCTAGTAAGGAAGGTCAGGAGAGAGATACATAACTCGTGTAGATATGTGAAAAAAATATCAAGGGTTGTTAGACAACTCCATTTTTTGGTGGGGATTTTCCTCAAAGTATGAGCCTATCTTCCAAACTCTATAAACCACACAAAGATTTTAGAGAACCTAACTTAATAATGCACTCTTTTTCCACCTTAAAATATTTCGTTGATTGTGTCATATTGCCTGAAATAACTTGCATAGTAAGAGAGTTCATCCTAGGGATTTGTGTCATGGATGAGTTAAGGGGTCCTTAGATCTCTCAATATGGAATGTTTTCTTGATTTTTTTATTTTAAACAAACCTTATTCCAGGCAAGGCATTCTCCAAGATGGAAAAAGAATTTAGTTTTATAGATCTAAAAGCATACCTTTCAGCTATTGTTTTGATGATCAAGACAATCTATAGGATCTTCCCACAAATTGATCTGCAAATTGTAGCCACATCATCATATCCCTATAGTCTCATGCATTTTGAATTTTAATGTTGTCTCAGTAAATTTCTGTTGTTATATGTCTCCCAATTGTGCTACAAGTCTAATCTTCATAGAAAATGCATTGTTTTTCTGCTACAAAATCTAGCCTATAAAGAGTTGAGTGTCCCAAAGTAATACAGTTACTATTCATGCTTTCTATGCTGCCAAACAGCCACAACGACTAGAGTCCTCCCTAGTGGAAATTGTTGAAAAGTGTAACAAGGTCGGTCTTCATATTGACTATGTAATTATGTATTTTATGTAAAGAAGAAGACAAAGGTAATAAAATGTATTTTGTACTTGCTCCATGGGTTTCATGAGCAAGATTTTATTATAAGTTAAATAGACTTATTCTTGATGTCTATCTAGGGCTTTGTCTTCTAGATAAAAATGTAATTAAGTGTCATTTATATATGAAGGATCTAGTCAAAGAGATGCTCCAAGACCTTGCAAAATAATTTGTAAAAGGATGGCTTGAAACTGACTCAACTCAATGCTGGAGATGGATGATAAAAGTCAGCTTATATGCAGCTACACGTCGGCCTAAAAATCAGTTGAGAAGTCGGCCTTCTAGCTGACTGTATGGTTGGCCTAAAAGACTTGACAAGTGCACTATATATATACACACATCTGTGGTTTATTTGAGTAAGATTTTTGGTGAATCTCAGAAATAGAAATGTGGGCTTTTCAGAGATACAGTGTGGACTACATATGTGACTAAGTGCGGATTTTCTTAGTAATATAGTGCGGATATATCTGAGCTGGAATGCGAACCTTTGACAACATCTAATGGAGACTTAAGTTTGAAAAGGAGGCGTATATACTTGATGACAAGAAATATATTAAAGAGTTGAGGTCTCTAGAACAGAAATGCCACCATTGACTGAAGCAGAAGTGCAGATAACCTCAAGAAAATTGCGGATAACTTCAGGAGTGATATATATGCAAATTTAAGGAGATATAAAAAGTGGACTTATTGAAGTTATAAAAACATATTTCTGAAGCTGAAGTTTGTGGATTCCTCTGTTTAAAAGTGCACTATATAAGTGTTGTTTTCTCTGAAATGGAACAGTGTTAAGTTCAGCAGATCACCATGATGTATGTGGATTACCATGATGCGGATGAATGTATGTATGTTGTTGTCAAGTCTGGAATAAGAGATTCGGGCAATCTCACTAATATGCACCTACTGTCTATGATAGAATCAGGTCTGCAGTATGAAGGTCTGAAGTGGATGTGAAAATTAAGGGTCACTGCTGGATAAGAAAAGGGAGGAAGGATGATTTACCTTCCCTCTCACAGTTAATAAAAGAAAGGACAGTACAGACTGGTGCAAGAAAGAAAGATCAGCATCGAAGATCGACAAATAAGAAGTAACAAGGTATTGGAAGCATCCATAGGTCAAGGGTCTAAGTCTGGGTCATGGTACTTGACATTTGAAGATCTATAAGAAGAATTTCTCGTGGGTTTTCCTCACCAAGAGGGAGAGGTTTTTCCCTGGCTCTAGGAGCCTAATTTGTATGTCTTGTGTATTTTGATAATTGACTTGATAAAATATTAAATAAGCTAAAAAAGAGAAGACATAAATAACTTAAGTAAGCTCACAATTAATCTCCAGCCCTCCAAATCCTCAACATGGTTTCAGAGCTAAGGTGCTGAACACAAGGATGGCTTGACAAAGAGACACTCAAGGAAGCAAAAATTAAAGTTTGGGTGAAAAGTCAAATCAAGGAAATCCTCAAACCATCTCAAGAAGACTTTCAAATAATCCACACAGCAAGGAGGATCCAAGATCACCTACTTTGAAATTAGTTTAAGAGGGAGTTCCTGCCATCATCTTCAACAAGAAAGCTGATAGAAGAAGAAAAGCATCTACTCAAGTAAGTATCTTTATGACTTCATATGAATCTATTAAAATGTCTTCTTTGCAAAGAAAGCAACAAACTGGTTAGGGTTTCAAACTTTCCTACATAGAAGACAAGGACAATGAAGTCATGCCAAATACATGAAAGGAGATATAAGAGCCCAAAGGATTTTTACAGAATCCATAAAAGAATCTCTCATCTCTGATGTACCAAATCTAGAATCATCAAAAGGAATATATGAGAAATTGGTGGAGCTATTCTATTTGAATACTGCAAGAGAAGAAATCTCTTTGATATCAACTATAGGAACTGGGAGAAGTAATGTCTGACACTGAGAGGACTACAGTGGTGCTGAATGCTCTGCTAGAAGAATAGGGAAACTTCACTTCAGGCCTATTCAGGAAGAAAGAAGCTGCACCATTCCACAATTTAGGGTCTCTATGTAAAATAGAGGAAACAAGACTAAAAGCCAAAGCTGATATAGAATCAAGTGAAGGGAATCAAGCCTTTGTAGCCATTTCCAAGAAGAAAGGAAGATTCGGTAAGCTTGGTCCTTAGAGTAGAAGAAGAAATATGGACAAAGCACGATGCTTTGGATGTGATGAACTTGGGCATTATAATAGAAATTGTCCTTAATCTGAAAAGGACAAGAGAAATAGGGAAGAAGCCCATGTCTCTGAAATGAGGGAAGAACCTGATGCAACGTAATCTAAGAAAGAAGAAGCAAGGGATCTCCACTATGATTAATATCATCTTCTCCTTTAAGTGATTTCTGTTGGTTGTAAGATAGGAAGCAGTGTAGCATCCTGATCGAATCATGGTAGGAGCTCCTGGTGAAACAGCTTCGGGAAATCCTCTCTAATAACATTACTAATGGAAGGTAGTCATCAAGATCAAGGGTCATCATGGAAAGAAAATTCAGATGACATATTGATAGAGCAAGTCAAGGGAATGAATCTCTTCATTCTAGAAAACCTGCTATAGGATGACTCAAGAAAAAAAAAATTATGAGGTATGTACATATTTATATGCTAACACTGGATACTGTGAAGTCATGTCATATGGTTGCAGGTAATGGACATATATATTTAGAATTATGATCAAAGGAGGAGTATCTCTCGATGCACTGACAGATGAAATCAACATATATATATATATATATATATATATCCTCATGGAATATGAGGTGGTTGTATATGAACGAGGAACTGGAATATTTGTAAGTTCTTGGGAATGAAGAATGTGCAAAAAGGAAGAGATCATGGAATTCAACCATGTCTAAAGGTAGTTATCATCTGGAAGCCAAGAAGATGTGACTAGGAGATCTCCTGGGAAGATATGTAGACTCTGACAGAAGTCTGGTAAAGAAGAAGACCCTTAACAAAACATATCATTAGGAGATGTGTCAATCTGAATAAAGGATTTTGATGCCAATAGGAACATGTCATGGTGAAAGGTCATCACTGAGGTAACTTTAGTTTTAAAAGTTCATATGCATATGTTTATCTAGATGAATTTGTGCAGGGTTTCTAATCATGAGAAAGGATGTATGATCCTTGGAGATGATTCAAAGGGAATTAGGATGACATAACGATGGACCAGATGATACAGACTGAGGAATCACTTTCTGATAGTGGACATGAATCGTGACTAAAAGTGATGGATGATCTATGCCCTATGAAGCCAAAAGTTGAATATTCCTCAATATCGAAATCCATGACATCGAGGGGAGGAATTCTTCATGAGTAGTTGGATTGCTACCGCAAGACCCTGGTTGATAAGGAGCCTGGTGGTAAGTTTCTTACTTGGAAGAAACTTGAAGTATGTCCTTCTTGTGTTAAGAGGGAGTGGCGTATGTAATTCTCTATTACATGTGTCATGCACTAGACTAGGACTAACAGTCATAAGTCTTAGTGAAGGCCATGTGAAGAGAATGGATAGACACATCATTTTGGTCTTCACCTGGAATACAGAATAGAGGATTGGGTAATCATCTAGCATTTGATACTCTTTGAGAATGAGATCAGGCATTCAATGTAAGAGTAGTCAAGGAACGATATTCTTTGAGGGCTGGCTACCCAAGAGAAGAATAATCCAAGAAGGTCATACTCTGGGAACACCTAGGTGGGGTGTGTTTCTTGAAGAGACAATGAATTTGGTGTCTATAAGTCATGTGTCTCACCAAAATTGTAGCCCATTGTCTCGTTGAGGGATGGGGTTGTCAGTCAAGGCCTTGCGCTAGGACAATGCTGGTTGATATGATGCTATATAGATGCGATTAACAATTCGATTCTTCTTATGAGATTCTTCAGTTTGAAAGTGACCATGTACCTATATGAATACCTCCCTAGTTAAGAGGGAGTGTTGAAAAGTGTAACTAGGTCAGTCTTCATATTGAC
Source organism: Pinus albicaulis (assembly GCA_034641835.2). Lineage (NCBI taxonomy): Eukaryota > Viridiplantae > Streptophyta > Pinopsida > Pinales > Pinaceae > Pinus > Pinus albicaulis. Next base: position 700,840,067 of record CM076576.1, on the reverse strand, counting down.
TATGTAATTATGTATTTTATGTAAAGAAGAAGACAAAGGTAATAAAATGTATTTTATACTTGCTTCATGGGTTTCATGAGCAAGATTTTATTATAAGTTAAATAGACTTCTTCTTGATGTTTATCTAAGGCTTTGTCTTCTAGATAAAAATGTAATTAAGTATCATTTATATATGAAGGATCTAGTCAAAAGAGATGCTCCAAGGCCTTGCAAAAGAATTCGCAAAAGGATGGCTTGAAACTGACTCAACTCAACGCTAGAGATGGATGATAAAAGTCAGCTTATATGCAGCTACACGTCGACCTAATTATCAGCTGAGAAGTCGGCCTTCTAGCTGACTGTATGGTCGGCCTAAAAGACTTGACAAGTGCACTATATATATATATATATATATATATATATATATATACACACACACACCTCTGCGGTTTATTTGAGTAAGATTTTTGGTGAATCTCAGAAATAGAAATGCGGCCTTTTCAAAGATACAATGTAGACTACATATGTGACTAAGTGCAGATTTTCTTAGTAATACAGTGCGAATATATTTGAGCTGGAATGCGAACCTTTGACAGCATCTAATGGAGAATTAAGTTTGAAAAGGAGGCATATATACTTGATAACCAGAAATATAATAAAGAGTTGCAGTCTCTAGAACAGAAATGCCACCATTGACTGAAGCAAAAGTGCGGCTAACCTGAAGCAAATTGCGGATAACTTCAGGAGTGATATATATGTAGATTTAAGGAGATATAAAATGTGGATTTCTTGAAGTTATAAAAATGGATTTCTAAAGCTGAAGTTTGCAGATTCCTCTGTTTAAAAGTGCAGTATATAAGTGTCATTTTCTCTGAAATGGAACAGTGTTAAGTTCAACAGATCACCATGATGTGTGTGGATTACCATGATGCGGATGAATGTATGTATGTTGTTGTCAAGTCTGGAATAAGATATTCGGGCAATCTCACTAATATGCACCTACTGTCTATGACAGAATCAAGTCTGCAGTATGAAGGTCTTAAGTGGATGTGAAAATTAAGGGTCACTGCTGGATAAGAAAAGAGAGGAAGGTAAATCTCTGCAGTTAATAAAAGAAAGGACAATACAGACTGGTGCAAGAAAGAAAGATCAGCATGGAATATCGACAAAGAATAAGTAACAAGGTCTTGGAAGCATCCATAGGTCAAGGGTCTAAGTCTGGGTCATGGTACTTGTCATTTGAAGATCTATAAAAAGAATTTCTCATGGGTTTTCCTCTCGAAGAGGGAGAGATTTTCTGTTTCTAGGAGCCTAATGACCTGAAATTGTGAGAACAAAGTATTTCTCATACAGAGATTGACAGTAAGGGGCTTTTACTGGTTATTTCACCTTTACTAGAAAGGATGAAACCTGAAGCTTTTGGCCCACAAACTGGCTCTGCCTAAAGAAATAAAATGTAATCACTGAAATAGATCCGATCAATGAAAGTATTTGTTTATGTGCAAAGTATTCATTAATCCAAATTTTATGTGTGAATAAGCAAGTTTAAGTATTCTGCAAATGAAGTAATGTGGTTTGAAGATGAACTAATGAGTTTAGTTGATTGTATAAGCCTGCTTGGGAAAAGTGCACTTATGAAAAGTTACTATTTAATGTAGCAGAATCTAAAATAATGCAGCAAAAATACACAATATGACAGTAAGAAATTGTTTAAGCAGTTCACCCCTCTCTTGGGCTACCTCTTCTGGGTCCAAAAGCCTCTAATTAGGATTTTCCCTCTTTCATTAAATGCTCAAAATGTGAATTACACTGTATAGAAAGTCTCAAAAGGAAAAATAAGCTGCAAATTCAGATACAGAAGGCTGAAATCAGTATAAATATACTATTCATTCACCTCCATTGGATGAGTATAGTCCAAAATAGTTGATCTTTCATTAGGCCCTAATGGCTCCACAACCAAAATCGCTGGTAAAATCACTGATAAAAATGCCCTGAAGGCTCTGTAAATACTCCCAACAGCTCCAGAATGCTTCAATACCCCAAAATAAAAAAACAATTCGTCCCAAAAGGACTTCCCTAGCCAAAGTTATGGCCAACTGAAGTTTGCCTAGATTCCCTCCAGCTAAGTTTGGCTAACTGTCAGATAACTCCAACAAATCTGGAGGTCGGTGCTAAATTTGGAGGTCTGCCGAAACTGCCACCGAATTGGAGGGCTAGCATTAAATGTTAATGTGCGTGGCCACATGTTTAAGCGGTGACATTAAATGTTAATACAACCCCAGTTTTGATTTAAGGCACGGATTCTAGCGGTTGGTCACATTGAATGGGGAGAGCTGGCTAAGAGCCTCAGTGACCTCTAGCTCACTACATTGCCGCGTTTTTAAAACCCGTGACACACATTAAACCATACGTAATGTACTTGCAATTTAAACAACACCATTACCATTGGCCTTTGCCATTTGCACGTTAGGTTTTAACATTTGCCATGAAACCATTTGAAACTGATATGTGGGTTTTAACATTTTTTCATATTTCAAATTTTGTTTAATATATAGTATGGTTTAATATTTAGTTTTTAATAAGGTTTAATTTTTTTTTTAATAATTAATTAAAATATATAATTAATAATATAATATATGATTAATAAAAATCATATAAATATTAATAGATATATAATTTAATTAATTAATTAAACCTTAATAAAAAATAAAATTATCCCATCACAATATATTAAAAAAATTTCTTTCAAAATTGAAAGTTATTGGGCGATTTCAAAATGCAATATCTCCTCCATACGGTAACGGATTTGAGTGCTGTTTGCGGCTACAGGATCATTTTTCCGAGCTCTTTCCAGTCGATCTAGTTTGGACCAATTCTGAGAAACTTCATTTTTGAGCATTTTTCTACAAGGGACTTGATATCCTGATCACACCTCCCAAATGGGAAGCTTTTGGACCCTCAAAAGCTCTCTAATTACTGAAACTGATGATGTGGAGACTGATTCTCCACTCTTCCACCCTTGAATAACTAAAATCTACCCGATTTCATCAAATGAAGCTTTTGAGAAAATGATAATCTGTCTCTGGAATCAACTGATCGACCATTGCTAAGATTGATGGAGTCATGATGCAAATGATTAAAATTTGTAGAAAAAAAATTGTAATCTGCAGAAAACAAAAATTTTCTACACTGATCAAACTTCCAGAAAGACTTAAAATATCTTTCACCTTGCAAACTGTTCCCATGGCGAATTCGACCATACTGAAACTAACTTTTTCCCATGCTGAATTGGGTGTCCTTCTTGCTTGCACTGCTTTGCTTTGAAACTTCATTCACTACATTGGCTGACCCAAAAGGTAATTTGTGCAACATAACATCATCTTCTTTCAAAGACAAACTGTTATCAAACTGAGACATGTTATTAGCAACATCATAAAAAGGTGAATGCTCAAAATCTGGTCGTTTCAACATCAACAAAGTTAGACTTTGACTTGCATTAACCAGTCTTTTCAATTGACTTGCATGGAGTAAAGAATATTCCAGCTTCTTCTTGTGAGCTCTCACAATGTACTCTTTACCATCTTTGAACAAGTGATACTTGTTTTCATGGTGATGAAAGATAGCCTTCCTATCAAATAAATAAGGACTTCCCAAAACAATACCTGAGATATCAAGCGGCACCACATCAAGTTCAACTGTGTCAATAAAGTGTGCAGTTATTGCAAAGCACAATATGCACTTTCTTGAAACTTGCAAATTGGCATCCTTGCATATCCATCCAAGTGGATAAGGCTTCGGATGTGGAATGGTCTCAAGTTTAAGCTGCTTGACCAAGTCTTCAGATATAAGATTCGCTTGTGACCCACTGTCAAATAGTGTGTCAATTTTTGTATGTTTTGAAATTACCCTCACATGGAAAAGCTCTATCCTCCTCTTTTCTTCATGAGTATCTTTGTGACAATTCAAAGAGCTAGAACTAGGAATTGTGTCTTGCACCACTTCTTTCCCCTTAATGTTCTTTAAAACCATGGCTATGATTTTTGTCTCATCTCCTGAGTCTGACCCTAAGTCTTGCTCAACTGTTGCTACAGTTTTCTCCTTTTCTTTGGTCTTGTTTTTGTTCTTGAATTTTTCTGGTTTCAGTTCAGGATGAAGCTTCCAACAATGATCTTCATCATGACTTTTCTTTGAACAGTTCTTGCAAAAGAACTTTCCTTTTTCTTTTCTTGAATTTGCAACTCTTTTCTTTCCTTTGTTTTTAAAATTACTATCCTCATCAAAAGTATTCTTTCCTCTAGCTTCTAAATGTGTAGCCTGCACACAGACTTCATCTAAGTTGGTAGGATTGAACATTAGGATAGTATGTTGAAGGTAATTGTGCAAACCTCCTATGTATTTTAACAAGGTGTCTTGACTTTGTAAGTCTACCCCAAGTAGAAGTGCTCTCCTTCTAAACTCTTGGGTATAATCTTGCACATTTTGACCCTTAAGTTGCCTAAAATTTTGCCAATTCATGATTTCTTTCTGAATATGAGCAAGAGGATAAAACTATTTCTTAATAGCAGTAATAAACTCATTCCAAGTTAGAGTTATCTTACCATGCTTTTTAATTTCCTCCCTGGTCTTGGCTTCCCACCAAACCAAAGCTGCTCCATCCATTCTCAAAGAGGCTAACTGGATTTTTGTGTCATCATCATGCAAATTCTGAATTCTTAGATAGACTTCCAACTGTCTAATCCAGTTATCCAATTTCTCTGCATTCACATCACCATTAAACATCGGCAACTCAAACTTCACATCAAGCTTTAACAAAGGATTTTTAAGAGATGTTTTTGTTTTGTGTGACTGATTAACAGAAGTAGAAGAGGATGATGTGGAGGATGAGGATGACGATGGAGATGGTGGATCACCATTTCCTCCATTCCCTTTCTTAGACTCATCTTTGTCTTTCTTCCCTCCTGAAGAATCTCCTTCTTCTTTTTGGTTTCTAGACCCTTCTCCAGCAATCCTATCATTTCTCTCTTGGTATAGTATCCTAACCATCTCAGTCATGTCCAAGAAAGCTTTTCTAAAGATTCTTTCTTCTTCCTTGGGATCCATTTCCTCATGTACTTCTCCTTCTATGGAAGACATGTTTGTGGCTGATTCTAAGGCTAATGAGGATGAAATGGAAGGTGGAGATAATGGCACCCTAGCCCTCCTTGGTTGAGGATTATCTTGTTCTCTAACCAATTGACCTTCCCCTCTTTTCAATTTCAGCCTAGTGAGCATCAAATTTTGCAGAATAACACAATTTACTTGCACAAATTTCACAAACTCTTAAGCAAAAACCTAGAGCTTTGATACCAACCTGATATGAAATTGTGAGAACAAAGTATTTCTCATATAGAGATTGACAGTAAGGGGCTTTTACTGGTTATTTCACCTTTACTAGAAAGGATGAAACCAGAAGCTTCTGGCCCACAAACTGGCTCTGCCTAAAGAAATAAAATGTAATCACTGAAATAGATCCGATCAATGAAAGTATTTGTTTATGTGAAAAGTATTCATTAATCCAAATTTTATGTGTGAATAAGCAAGTTTAAGTATTCTGCAAATGAATTAATGTGGTTTGAAGTTGAACTAATGAGTTTTGTTCACTGTATAATGCTGCTTGGGAAAAGTGTACTTATGAAAAGTTACTGTTTAATGTAGCAGAATCTGAAATATAACAACAAAAATGCACAGCATAACAGTAAGCATTTGTTTAAGCAGTTCACCCCTCTCTTGGGCTACCTCTGCTGGGTCCAAAAGCCTCTAATTAGGCTTTTCCCTTTTTCATTAATGCTCAAAATATGAATTACACTATGTAGAAAGCCTCAAAAGGAAAAATAAGCTGCAAATTCAGAAACAGAAGGCTGAAATCAGTATAAATCGACTATTCATTCACCTCCAATGGATGAGTATAGTCCAAAAAAACTGATCTTTCATTAGGCCCTAGTGGCTCCATAACCAAAATCGCTGGTAAAATCACTGATAGAGCGCCCTGATGGCTCTGCAAACTCTCCCAACAGCTCCAGAATGCTTTAATACCCCAAAATAAAAAATAAAAATTCGTCCCAAATGGACTTCCCTAGCCAAAGATATGGCTAACTGAAGTTTGCCTAGTGTCACCAAGAAAAACTCCACTAAATGTGGAAGACTGACAGTTAGGCCGGCTAAATAAGGAGCGGCCACCAAATTTAGCGGGCGCGCTCCAAATTTGAAAGCAACATTAAATTTGACCGTTTTATAATCCTGCGTTCACATGCGAAATTTTGGTCTAACCTAACTGTTTGAACGACATCCGTTGGTTTTTTATTTAAGGCCACAGTTCTAGTGGCTGGTCACATTGAATGGGGAGGGGGCTAGCTGAAGCCCCTCTGTAACCTCCGCTCCACTCCATTGCACGTGTTTTAAAACCCACGTGACTTTACCTTAAGCCATACATAACGTGCCACGTTACAAAACTAACACCACGTACCATTTAACCTTTTAAAACATACGTTATGCCATTTATTATGGGTTTATGAAACATTTGCCATCAAACCTTTTTAAAATTTCGAATTTGGTTTAATATATAGTATGGTTTAATAATTAAATTTTAATAAGGTTTAATTCAATTTTTTTTAATTAATTAAAACATATAATTAATAATATAATATATGATTAATAAAAATCATATAAATATTAATAAATATATAATTTAATTAATTAATTAAACCTTGATAAAAAATAAAATTATCCCATCACAATATATTAAAAAAATTTCTTTCAAAATTGAAAGTTATTGGGCGATTTAAAAATGCAATATCTCCTCCATACGGTAACGGATTTGAGTGCCGTTTGCGGCTAAAGGATCTTTTTTCCGAGCTATTTCTAGTCGATCTAGTTTGGACTAATTCTGAGCAACTTCATTTTTGAGCATTTTTCTACAAGAGACTTGATCTCCTGATCACCCAATTTGTGTGTCTCATGTATTTTAGATACCTGACTCGATGAAAGATTAAATAAGTTAAAGAAGAGAAGTATATAAACAACTCAATTAAGCTCACAAGTAATTATCAAGAAGAGAAATTTTAACTAATCTCCATCCCTCCAAATTTCCGTAAACAAGTATGCAGCTAGCCGGCACTAAAGCAACAAGAGATATGGATCCGATAAGGCTAAATTTCTACCACATATGTGCCTACAGGAATGAGGGTTTACCCATTGTGCCTCCTATGTAGATTCCATAGAAAATATTTGACAGTGTCATTACAAACTCAGTCATACCATAATGCTTCTAGAGCTAATGCCTATAGATGCTTCCTCATTGCTCTATAATAGGATAAGGGTGAACATATTAGCCACATATCATTAGATGCCACTGATGCACAGATGATGCAGCCACCTTTCAAAATTCTGGATCCATCACACAAATATTGCATTTTCAGACTTGTTTCCAGCAGTAGGGTATGGTTCACACCTCTATTGCTATATTTTGGCATGAAGTCAATTACAGTACTAGCCTATAGAGGTGTAAGTAAGGCATTAAAGAATTATGAATATGATGCAATGGAAGGATATACAAACACCAATTAGAAAATGTATATTCCCAGGCTTCAACCATAATTTTGATCTGTGCACCCATGTTGCAATGGGTATCCAAAAAATTTGTTGATTTGTGCTACTTGATTGCTTCTATATCCAAAACCCTTATCTAGGGTCCACAAACACAAATAGTATTTTCTTGCTCTGTGTCTGTTGATTTGTGCTACTTGATTTCTTCTATATCCAAAACCCTTAGCTAGGGTCCACAAACACAAATAGTATTTTCTTACTCTATGCTAACGTCACTGGGAAGATAGACATGCTCATGCACATTGTCTTAGTCCAACCTACGATCTCGGAACAACATCTTTTTAGAATGGATTAAAAAAATAATTTGCATGTATATATATTACTATATTTAGAAACATTTTGGAGAATGCATGCTTCTAATTTCTTATTTTTTCCTCCTAATTGTTACACCAATCTCCTTTTTTCTTCCTTGATCTAAGATTAGATGAACTACTAGAAATAATATGTTGAAAATGCAAATGCATTTTGAGGGGTAACAGGTTGCTTGTAAGGGCTAAGGCTTAATTTCCTTTCCTTTCAATTTCATTTTGTTTCTTTGGGTGTTAGCAATAGAACTGGGAAATTCATCTCTCATGGAGCTTTGGCAATCGATTGAGTAATGAGTATTCGACTAGGTAAGCAGGTGGCTCTTGGCCAGTGAAAGGATCGCCACAAGTACCTCTACGCCAAGTAGATCCCTACATAGCATGCAATTGGTGACACCTGAATGCATTCACCAATTTTCGATAGCTTTCATAGGCAGGCATCAGCTTATGTAGAGCATCTAGCTCGTTGGGCTTCAAGTTTTGTGAGAAAGAGTGAACAGATCACAGTATTTTTTTGTTTCACTCATTGCAGAATATCTACAATTTTTTTTAAGTAATTTCTACTTGTGAATCATACCTTTTTTTTCAGTAAATTCTACTTATTTTCAAAATTTAAGGGTTTCCAACAATCTAAAAATAAAGAATAAATAAATGGAACAAGAACTCACTGATGGTGACATCGTTGTTTGGGCTCTACAACATCTTTTCTATTCCCTTGAGGCAGAGCGAGGTGCGGAGATTCTCGCAACGGCCCTGGCGGTTGCAATGTTGGCCTTTTGAGCATATAAGCCTCACATTCAGGTATTCTACTACTGCTCATTTATTTTGATAAATTGGACTCATCAAATTCCAATGCCATCCCTGCAAATAGTAAAAATATCAAGCACAAAGATTAATTTCTAAACATACAAGAGTTGGATGCAAAAATACAGAGGATTTTGAACATGGAACATACCTTGGTGCTATCGAAAATCCGATGGTGGGGTTCGATATCAGGTCTGTTTCTACTGGTAAAACCATAATTTGCAACTCTCTTCAATCCCATTTTGGCACCCTCCTTATGAAAATCTAGTAGAAACTACTTGTTCTGGAGGTTGGTTAAACAAATAATGGGGTTGGGAGGGATTTCGTAATGCAAAATTAATACAACTTTTTCAAAAATATTAAATTTCGCTTCTTGAAAAATAATTATTACAATATTCTTTATTTTCACTTACATAGTAAGATATTTTTTATATTTGAGGAACTCACATAGTGCATGATTTTGGTTGTGGTGGAAAGGGTAGGATTATTTATTATAATAATAATGATTTAATTTATTTTGTATTTTCACTTACATATCTTTGTTGTATTTGAGGAACTAACAAACTAGTGCATGATTTTGATTTTGGTTGTGATGGAAATGGTAGGATTATTTATTATAATAATAATGATTTAATTTTAGGATTATTAATTTTATGCAATGTTTTTGTTGTTAAAGTTTAACGAAGTAAATATGTATTTTTGGAATTTGAATGTAAGAGTGTTTTTAACTTGGTTACATTGAAAAAAATTAATTGTTCTTGTATATTAGGTGTGTGTACATAAAAAAGAGTATATAGTAAGTGGATTTTGTAGTTAAAACACAAGTATTAGTTTATTGAAAGTCATGTGACAAATTTGAAAGGACTAGCATATGTACCATTTTCTAGGTTAAATATATTCAAATTGTTGTGTGAATGGGGTTGTAAGACCATGTGTTTTTATCCTGAGAAAATGAAGTCATCTTGAATTCACTTGCATAGTTTAGGTTGTCATAAGAAAATTAGGTGTTTTGCCTTGAGTTGTGAACATTTTATTTTAAGCAATGCAATAATGTGGGTTCAGCGAGGCATTAGAAGATGAAAAAACATGCACATTTTGGATGTTAGTGTTACATTTTGTTTGAAGCATGTGTGCATGTCTAAGAAGACACTAACAAGGGTTGAAGAGTTGGAATTGTTAGAGAGGTTGGGGGGTTGTAGTCTCACTTAGAGGTACAAACAAGTAAGTTAAGCACCGTGAGAAGTTATAAGGAAAACTTAAGATATTTCAAGAGTTGCATGAAGGAAATTGGTAATGGTATTAAGTGAACATTCCTTGATCAAAGTTGATACCCTCACCTTAGCACTACCACTTTACAAGATGAAGAATAAATGTGAAATATATGTGTGACCCACTAAAGAAGTTGGCAAGGTTGTTGCAACATATACAAGTGGTTTTTTCATGTTGCAAAAAGATGTGTTCGAACTTGGAAGGTGACCATTGGAGTAGATTTGTCATGGAGTGTTAGTGAGGTGCAAGGATTTCATAAGGAGTGAATTACACAAATCTAAAAAATAGGCCATATTGGGTTAGGATATTACTGTTTTGGGACATCCAAAGTTGAAGGTGCATTTTATGGTGGTGTAGTCTAAAAGCAGGCCACATCTACGAGTGTCTTGGACTTTTGGTGTGCATTAGCGGTGTTGGTGCATTATTTTTTATGATCACTAGCTAGAATGTGTTCCATTAAGGTAAAACTCACACAATTTTAAGATGGCTTGGCCATTTGGCATTGTAATGTGTAGTATGCCCTAACTTTGAGGAGACAATTAAAACCATCTTAGAGTGTGATGGGTTGTACCATGGACTTAGGTCCACTTGCATGGGTTTGGGTGTAAAGATACCCCATGAGTTGAGGAAAATGATTGCAATTCTTACCTATATAAAGTTTTTATGATATAGGATTAATGTTTTTTTGTTGGATAATGGAAAAGGAAGATAAGAAAGGAGAGCCATTAAGGTTTATTGTAAATCAATCAAAAAGGAAGGAAAAATGTCTCCTATTAGCAGGATTTTTCAAGTTGCCTCTTCAATATGACTTAATTTTAGTTGGAGCTAAGGAGTTGGCCTCAAAATCATTGATTGGATACTCTAGAAATCCAACACCCAACATATCCAGTATCCAAGCTAGTCTATTGGATAGATTGATGTTAGGCACATGTTTCAAAGGCTAAGGTGCAAATCTCCCCTTCTTAATGTGGGTTTCAAATCTAAAATTTGAGAATGGTAAAAACAAGGTCATAAACTTGAAATGGGGTCATCGATTTTACCAATGCTTAAGCCATGGTGTGATTACTTATGTTTGGGTTTTGCCTTGAACATTGAGATATATATTTAGGTCTAATTATCAGTCTACCATTTCAATTATGCATTGAGAAGGTATTAAGGGCTATAGGGGATAAGATGGTTATTTTCCAATAGGTGTTGTCATAATATTTAAACAATGATTTTTTCCTATGAGGATGCCCTTGAAGGGAGGGTATGTAAAGAAAGTGGAAAAAAAAGGTGTGCTAACACATGCCAAATAGACTTGTCAATATATACCAAGGAGCGTTGGGGAGAGTCTGGGTATTACAAGGGATAACTATTTCAAAGTGCATGGAAATGAACGAATAAGAGTGTCTGCTAGGGAGTGTCAGTGAATTCCAGGTGTCCCATGCACGAAGTGTGTTAGGAGAATTTCATAATAGGACATGCAGGAGGAAAACCTACGATTGTGATAAGGGGATAGACAAAGAAGTTTGAGACAAAGGGATACTTTGGGTTAGACACGACACTATTTTTTCAATGACTTGGTTGGGTTCCCAAGTCGCAAAAAACCTAAGGCTATCTATGAGGGCATGACAACTAGGGAGTTCCAAGGTGTGCAAGGAATCCCAGAAAGTGTTACACACATGCTATAAAGTTTAAAATCTTCATCTTTCACGAGTAGTTGTTTCTTCATTTCTTCCATCATCCTTGTTGCTTCGTGTGATTTGATTTTAAGGGAGATGATATTTGATTTCATTATGAACATTTCTTCATTCTCCTTTGCTAGACTACTCTCCATTTCTTCTTTTATTCTTGTAGCCTCACATGTTTCATCCTTGAGAAGATTGATGACTGATTTTAGTTTGAATATTTCTTCATCTTTTTCTTCTAGTTGGCATATCATTGTGTTTCTCTTCTTTTCTGCGTCATCAAATTGTCCTTCTATGAATGACAAATTTTCCATCACCTTCTCGGTTCCATGCACTTGTTTCCTTGCTTCTTCTAGTTGAGATCTAAGAAAGGAGACCTCTTCCTTGTATTGATCAATCTTTGCTTCAAATTAGTTCAAGGTGGCTTGACAGTTTCTTCCCTTTTCTTCACCTTATCCAATTGATTTGTCATGGATATGTCTTATTCATGATGCTTTCTTTTGTTTTGAGGAAATTCCTCCTTGAGTTTGGCGAGTTCTTCATCTCTTTCTTGAGCTTGAATCTTGACAAGGCCAACTTCCTTCCTTGTCTTGTTTTGGTCACCAACTTCCGCTTTCTTCTTAAGTTCCTCATTTCCCTTTTTCAACCTGTTAATCTCTTCCATGGAAGCCATAAGTTTATTCGGGAGATATTCTTCAAAGTCTTCTTTGTTCTTTTCATCTTCTAGGTATTCTTTAGCCTTGTTGGCATCTCTCTTATCTTCAGCTTCCTTGATGGATTGTGGAATTATTTCATGTTTTCCATCATATTCTTGACTAGAGATCATTGTCAACGCTTATTTTGAGTGAATATCATGAAGTTTGTCCCATATGAATTTTGCTAACGAAAATTTTCAAAATTGGCCTTCACATAATTTGGAAACCCATTCAAAATTGCCTTCAATTCTCTTGTATTTTGCTCCTTGGATTTTTCGTCCATAATGTCATCAGTAATCAGTGATTTCCAAAATTCAATTCATTTGGTCTTCAATAAATTCCTCATTCTTGCCTCCCATATATCAAAATTTCCATTGAATAATGGAGCTTTGTTGACCTGGTTTACATCTGAATTCTTAACTAATGAAGGGAAATTTTTTACATGCTTTGGAGTCTTTATTCCTTGACTTTGCCATTTGTGTTCTAATGATCAACCTTAAAGCTGTTAGGCTTTGAATGAAGATATTGCCTTTGATTCCAATTTTTGGAAATACTGAGAGGGGGATGAATCATTATTTCTTTTCAATTGCTACTTTTACCAGTTTATATCTCTTATAATTAGAACACAAAATGAACAATAAGAATAAATATCTTTATTACTCTCTTCTTTACAATAAATCTAATAAAATAGTATAGAGCTCCAACCCTAGATGAAGACACCAATATTCAATCCTTCTAGGCACCAACCTGTACTATGCCAAGCACCAACTTGGTCTTCACTGGGCTCCGACCTCTAGGGCTCCAACCCTATCTTCCCAAAGCACTAACCTTGTCACTTTGAGGCTCCAACCTCTAGGGCTCCAACCCTATCTCTAGTATAGGCTCCAACCTTTAGGGCTCCAACCCTATCTCTGGTACATGCTCCAACCTAGTCTCTTGAGGACTCCTATCCTTTAGGGCTCCAACCCTATCTTCCAAGGCACCAACCTTGTCTCTACAAGGCTCCAACCTCTTAGTCTCCAACCCTTAGCTTTGTTTTGTCAAGATGTGTTTGGTTATTCTTCACAGCTCCCAATGTCTTCCTCAACAAGCCCAATCACACTTAGTCTCCACATCACATCATCAATGACAACCTTTTATTTTTAGAAGGTGTCACCACTACTCTCCATCGTACCCAAACAAAGATCTCTAAGGTTAATTCACAATGACATCATCGATGTATCATGATCTCCAGGGGTACCTTCAAGATGTCTTGAATTGGTAGCCCAAGTTCTTCACCTGGTCTAAACTTATTCAAGGACTTCTTCAAGAACTTCTCAAGGGAGTCTTCACTTTATTTTCCCAACAAGGTATTTCTTCACAAGTTCTTCAATAGGTGCTTCAAGATGTCTTCAAGGATATCTTAGGACAACTCCAAATCTGCTTCAAGATGCATATGAATTCTACCAAGAAGTCTGCACCAAACTATGCCCAATATATTTCTCTCAATGTCAAAATATTCTTCAAGATGTAATGTTAATGTTGCTTCAACAATACTTATAAATATGCTCCAAAGTGTCACAAAGGAAACTCAACTCAATTTGTCTAAAATTTTGTCATTGTCCTTTGGTAATGCCCACAAATCCAATCCAATTGGTTAAGCCACAAGACTGTCCACAACAAAGTCAAGCTATAGGTCTAAGGTATCTTAGGCAGTTGTCCTCAAGGTTTCCAAATTTTGATGTATGTCCAAGACTGACACAGAATTGAGACTTTAATGAGCTTCCCCAAAAATTTTGTGACCACATGTGACTGTAATTTTTATTCCTCCACTAGTTACTACAGGACTGAGACTAAAGTCAAATGTTGGTCCAAGAGATAAGCTATGGGTCTGAGTTTCTTCCAAAAATTAGATTTCTCTTTTTCACTGGTGGTTTTCCTTCTTGAAGAGACTTGTCAAAGGTTATTGTTTTAAATTTATGCACACCCACAAACAAATTTTAACAAGTGCCAAGTTTACTGGAGGTCCAAGCTTCCATAGATGATACCTGTCCATGGATTTTAGTATGGTTCAAACCACAGACAGTTTGAGTTAAATTCTTCAAATGTCCACCAGAAACTCCTTTTCTCTTTTTTTTTTTTTCTACTTTGGATCTGCAATTATCTCATATGAATTATTTACTGCATTAGTGGCAAGAAACATGTGTTCAAGACCCACAGACCATAAAAAAATATTGCCCAAACAATCTTCTTTTATGTCATCTCGGCCTCCTTGTTGTTCTATAGCTTTTATCTATGAATTTCTATTAATTTCACCAAATTGGATGACTAAAATGAGAAGATACAACATGTATTTATTTTTGTTTTGTGTGAGGAGACACATCACTAAGGCGGGCTGACATTGGGAGCTAGGACATGTCGGCTAAAAAAAATTATTGCACAACTTCAAAAATCAATATCTTTCTAACCACGGGGAGTTTTGGGGCATATGAGGGCTCAATGGAAAGAGGAAGGATTCCTCTTTAATATGGTGAAGGAGCCATTTTGAAATGATGTATACAAGATGTAAAAAATTAATTTTCTTTATGACTGTTTGGAATTTTTAGTACATAAGGTTATTAGGACAGCAAGAGGTCATTAATTTCTTCTCCATTGTCATGTATCCAACATTGTCATTATATTTCATCAAGCATGGTGAGGTCATTCATGTCATATCTTCCATCATTGTCCATGCCCTAATTATGTATGTCCTTATGTGTGATAGTGTAGCATCAATCATGTTACCAACCATGTCATAATGCAACATCCATTAATTTCCATCCAGAGAGCCCATCATGAGATTTATATTTCATCAATGTAAGGTCGTTCATGTATAGTCCTCCATAAGTCATCAAGGCTTGTATATTAGATACATCATTGGAACTTAAAGGCTAGATCACTATGAGTATCAATCATAGGCACATGATTGACATGGCATCTTTAGAATTCCTTATTAAGGGTAAGGACATCATCCGGGATCTAGGGCATCTTCATGGTTAGTTCAAGGAATCATCATTAGGGTATTATGATCAATGGAAATTTAGGCAACATCACACATAAAAATAATTCTCCATCACGAACATTTTGATATTGACATCAATGACAACCTTGATTAACACACCTAACAACCCTCCAATTCTACTTGGAATACCATCAATTTTCCCAACCACAGTAAATTATTTTACTGATCTAGTGCCCACAACACTGCCCTCATCTAGGGCTCTTCAAATATGCCACCTAATAGTGATTTGAGTCCTCTCAAAATCATTGTTCTTATGTACCAATTTCTTTTTTGTCCAATCTATGAACAAATTTGAACTACTCATCTTATCATCCTTCTAACAATTTGTATATGACTGAACTAGGGTCACAAATCATCCACTAATAGTCCATTGACTAACTGTTTATGGGCTACTTCAGATCTCTGTCCAAAACTCTATGGATAGTCCAAAAAAATCAACTCCTCTTCATGTCAATCCATTCCTCATATGGCACATTTCTTCTGCTCCATATTCTACTCAGGTTCCACCTTCCTTTGGATTTGCTATCTCTGCACATACTTCTGCAAACCATCTTCCAAATTCATGGTATATATTGTAGAGATAAACCTCTCTCTAAGGGTCACAACCTCTCTTCTTCTATGCTTATTTGTCACAGTCTTAATGGCATACCTTGTGGATTGAACATGCTAGGAAACCTCCCTAAATAGGGAATTATACTTCTATTCTAATTGCTTTAGAACACACCATAGCCACCCATAGAAAAAAAGACAACTCCTTCCTCCATAAGAGACTTAGACTATCTCATATGGATCCATAGATTTTGGTCATTTCTTTTATTGAATCTTAACCTGAACTTTATATTTCTACGAACCTCAAACTACAGTTACCTTAGTCAATATTACACCTGTGACTACTTTTTTTCTAGCCCTAAATTCTAGTGCAGACCCTCCTCCATTTGTGTTGGTATTTATCACATACATTGCAAACTAGTAACCACCACAAGGTAGGGTCTCAACCCTCTCTACGATTTTAAAATTTGATGCGGCCCTAATACAGAAACACCAATAAAATCACATGCCCAAATTCTCATGAGTCGCCTCTCTTGAGATTGATTTTCCATAAGAGAAACAACAATATGCCATCCTACTTCATATCTCGAACCCATTAAGGTATGTGACATTCTTGTGAACCCTCGCATGATGATCTTACTCTTTGTGGATGATCATGACCTCCCTTTAGCAACACTTACTAAGCCCTCTAACTCGACCTACTTTAGGACTACATCTCTCTTGGCCTACTTGATCAAATGAGCTCCTTCTCACTTGATGTTCTTGCCTTGAGACTAAGGCCTCCTTAAATATATTTTCCTAGCTAGGCCTCTTAAGAATGCTCTAGAACTTACGAACTTTATCTACTTAGACCTTAGTAAATATTATTTTTTCTTTTTAATTTTCTTTTATATTTTAAACCCCATCTCGGATCCAAAGCCCCTTCTCTTGGTTTATTTTCCCACAAATCCTTTTGTGGCCAAAATCACACAAACACATCTCACCAGGCTTGTGGAGTACCTCCCAAGATACACACTTCAACAGCATAGTCTAGTTGTAGTAATCTTAACTTTGTCAAGCTCCTATAGTCAAACGAGGACTTGGTTGGGTTCTCAAGTTGAAAATTAAGTAAGGGTAGTTGTGAGGGCATGATAAATAGGAAGGGTTAGGGTATGCCAAGGAATGAAGAGGCATGCTAATAGATGCTAGAAAATTTCAATGCATATTGAGGAGTGTCAAGGAGTGTCGAGGCATCATAAGGGAGAACTAGGTAAAAATGCATGGAAATGAACAAACAAGAGTGTGTGCCAGGGAGTGTCAATTAATTCAAGTATGCCAAGGATGAAGTGTGTTAGAAGAAGTTCATAATAGGATTTGCAAGAGACAAGCCTACGATTTCAATAAAGGGCTTGACAAAGCAGTTTTAAACAAAGGGAGAGTTTGTGTTCGACACAACACTATTTTTACTTTATCTATTATTTTTATATGACATGTGGCACACTTTGGACAAATTCTCATGTTTTAAACTATTTTATACAATTTCATATTATACATTGTTGTGTATAAGTTTTGGGGCACTCGGCTTGTGACGAATCATATCTTATGTGTCTTGTCTATCTTGTGGTTCTTGCAAACTCTCAGTCAATGCTCTATTGTTTATATGAACTGGAAAAACATGTGAAATATTGCCTATGTAGGCTATGTTTCTTAGTTGTTTTATGGTTGTGGCTATATGTGATCATTGTCTAGGTAATTTCTTAACTGTGAAAAGTTCATCTTAGACATGAGTGGCCTAAGATGAGGTATGGGCAGTTCTTAGGTGAACAAGCAGCACAATCTACTTGTAGTAGGTGAAATTGATCAAGTTGTTACAGATGAAGCATACAAATGTCACATGAACTGCAGTAGCTAAGGACTTGATTGGGTTCCCAAGTCGTGAAAAAAATTAAGGCTAGTTGTGAGGGCATGAGTGCCAAGGCATGCTAGGGAATGCTAACGTGTGCCAGATAGTTCGAAGGCATATCAAATATGCTAAGATGTGTCAAGTGCTAAGGCATGCCAAGATGTGCAAGGGTGTGACAATACATGACAGGGAATATCAAGGCAACAAAAAGGAGAAGCAAGTTAAACTACAAGGAAATGAACACATCGTAGGGTTAATAAGTCATCAATTTACATTTTCTAGAAGGGGCATGTTATGCACACCAACACTAGGTGGAAATAAGTGTCAAGTACCAAGTGTTGGTGCATTCTAAGTGCAAAATCATCCTTTGTTACTTCTCTTATACTTTCCAATAATTTATCTCAAATAACTTTAATATTAAACCATGCCAAAGCATACCAAGGAATCTTAATGAATGCTAGACATGCTAATGATCATGACCTCTTTAGGACTACATCTCTCTTCACCCCCTTGATCAAATGAGCTCCTTCTCACTTGATGTTATTTTCTTCATCCTAACGACCCTTAAATAGTTTTTCCTAGACCTCTTAGGAACCCTCTACAACTTACTGTTTTATCTACTTAGACCTTAGGAAATATTAATTCTCATTTTTAATTTTCTTTTAAATTTTAAACCCCATATTGGGTCCAAAATCCCTTTTCTTGGATTATTTGACCACAAAGCCTTTTGTGACCAAACTCACATAAACCCATCTCACTAGGCTTGTGGAGTACCTCCCAAGTTACAAAATTTAACAACATAGTCTAGTTGTAATAATTGTAACTTGGTCAAGCTTTTGTATTCAAGCAAGGGCTTGGTTGGGTTCCCAAGTTTCAAATTAAGTAAGGGTAGTTGTGAGGGCATGATAGCTAGGGAGGGTCAAGGCATGAAAAGGAAAGAAAATACATGCTAACACATGTTGGAAAATGTCAATGCATGCTGAACTAGAGTGTCGGGGCATATCAAGGGATAACTAGGTCAAAATGCATGGAGAGGAAAAAATAATATTGTGTGCCAGGGAGTGTCAGCGAATTCAAGTGTTCTAAGGATGAAGTTTGTTAAGAGAATTTTAGAATAGGATTTATAGGAGGCAAGCCTACGGTTGTCTACGTAGTAGTTTTAGACAAAGGGAGATCACTTTGTGCTAGGCACAACATTGTTTTGCCTTTAGCTATTTTCTTTTATGAGAAGTGGCACACTTTGGCTACATGCTCATGTTTTAAACTATTCTAGATAATTTCATATTATACATTGTTGTGTATAATTTTTGGGGCACTTGGCTTGTGTCAGCTTATATCTTGTGTGCCTTGTGCATCTTGTGGTTGTTGCAAACTCTCAGTGAATGTTCTACTGTTTATATGGACTGAACATACATGTGAAATATTGCTTGTGTAAGCTATCTTTCTTAGTTGTTTTATGGCCATGGCTAGATCATGTGATCCTTATATTGGTAAATAGTTAAGTGTGACAAGTTTAACTTGGACATGAGTGGCATAAGATGAGTTATAGGCGGTTATTAGGTGAACAAGGCACAATCTACTTGTAGTAGGTGAAATTGGTCAAGTTGTTGCGGTTGAAGCAAGCCACTATTGTCACATGAACTGCAATAGCCGGGGACTTGATTGGGTTCCCAAGTTGTGAAGAAATGTAAAGGCTAGTTGTGAGGACATGAGTGCCAAGGTGTGGTAGGGAATGCTAAGATGTGCCAGATAGTGTGAAGGCATGTCAAACATGCTAAGATATGCCAAGTGATAAGGCATGCCAAGATGTGCAAGGGTGTGGCAATCCATGCTAGGGACTATCAAGGTGACAAAAGGGAGAAACAAGTTAAACTAAAAGGAAATAAACACATAAGAGGGTTAATATGTCATCAATTTACCTTTTCCTAGAGGGGCATGCTAGGCACACCAACACTAGGTGCCAATAAGTGCCAAGTGAAAATTCTTAGTGCATTCTAAGTGTTAGGTCTTCCTTTGTTGCTTCTCATATACTTTCCAACAATTGATATCAAATAAATTTAATATTAAACCATGTCGAATCATACCAAGGCATCTCAACGTATTCCATACATGCTAAGACTTTCCAAGCGCCAATATGTGTGAACGAGTGTTATGCATGCTATGAAGTGGAAGGGCATGTTGAAAAGTGTTAAGATGTGCTAGAGAGTGCTAATGCATGTTGAGGAGTGTTAACGAGTACTAGGACAAAACATTAAGGGAGAACTAGGTCAAAATTCATGGAAGTTAATGAATATGAGGAACGTGTGCCAAGGACTAGTGTTAATGAGTGCTAGTTGTCATGCAAACGAGGGAGTGACAAGGTATGTTAAGCATTGGCAAGGCATGCTAGGGAATATAAAGGCATGTAAATAAGTTCCAAAGTGTGCTAGGGAGTTCTAGGGTGTGCTAATTATATGTGCCAAATAGTGCCAAGATATGCCAATACATGCCAAGTGCTAAGGATGTGTAGGGTGCTAGGGTATGTTAATATGTGTCAAGGAGTGCCAAGGCAACAAAATGATGAACCAAGCTAAAATGCAAGGAAATTAACACATAGGAGGGTTAATAAGTCGAGACTTTATATTTTTCAAAAGGGGCATGCTAGGCAGACTAATAATAGGTCCTAATACATTCCAAGTGGCATTGTGTGCCAAGTGCTAATGTATGTCAATGCATATTGCAACCAAGGTGTTACAGGGCATGCTAGGGACTACATGCATTGCAACACATTCTAGGAGAGTTCTAAGTTGTGCTAGCGCATGCCACCATGTGCTTGGGTGTTAGTGTCTTGACAATATGTTCTAGGTACAAAGATGTTCCAATACATGCGAGGTGCTAAGAAATGTTACTGTGTGCCAAATAATTAATTTAAGGTGTGCCCAAATTAATGAGGAGTGTTAGGTATTTCTCATTAATAGAATTGACATATTTTGATTAAGGATTAAATAATATATTTCCTACACGCACTAGTGGAACTTTATCTAAAGGGGATTTTCTAGATAATAAACTTAATAGATATGAATCATGCATTGACTCATAGGAAAACTCTATTTGACTAGCCATTACTTGAGGGAAATGATACGCACTAATTAATTCTTAACAAATTGACTAACTCTAACCATTATGGCGTTGGGCATATTATAAAAAATACTCCACAATAATGGTCTTAAATCATTATCTTTTGACAAAAAATATATTAACAGCCACATAGCATCATCAAAAAATCATTGGAATGATAAATGATGATGAACATTTTTTGACCGTCACCAAAAGTAACAAAAAGAGCATTGGTGAGGGTCATTAAAAGTTCATCACTAGAAGTGTCACCAAAGAGAGAATTAGTGATGGGCCTTTAAAGACCCTCACTAAAAGTGTCATTGAAAATGGCTTTGGTGATGAACCTTAAAGGACCATCACTATATACACTTACAGAGACGCTTTTTTAAGGACTGTCACCATATGTGACATTGGTGACGGACCTTAAAGGTCCGTCACAAGCATGAATCTCACCAATGTCCTTTTTTCTTACAGTGATTGTACCATAATGAATCATTTTTCCTGCTAAATGTATCAGATGTACTAGGATCTTGCTGCAACTTTTGAATGAGTTTCCACACCTCTTCACCATTATTCCATTCATCCCTTGCTTCGGTTATCCACTCAGGTTGGATAATACGAATGGAAAAAAGAAATGCTTCCACATCCTTATCCTTTCTTGAGAGTGCATCTGCAACCACATTTTTCTTTGCTTTTTTGTATATGATTTCAAAGTAATAACCCAACATATTTGTGACCCATTTTTGCTTCTCTTTTGAAGATAATCTATGTTCCAAAAATTATTTAAGACTATCATGATCTGTTTTTACCTTGAAGTTCTTCCTATTAAGTAAGGTCGTTATTACTTTAGTGCATGTAGTATTCCCAACATTTCCTTCTCATAATTAGGTTTGTGTGTATAGTTTCCTTTGATTGGACGATTATAAAAATCAATGGGTCTTCCTTCTTTCATTAAAACAACACCAATTCCATTTCTTGAGGCATCACATTCCATAATAAAAAAAATTGTGAAGTTTGCCATAGTTAAGACTGGTGCTTGGCACATTTCCTCTCTAAGATGTTCAAAGGCCTTAGTTACTTATGGAGTACAAGAAAATGCATCTTTCTTCAGTAATGATGTTATAGGTGCCGATATTTTCCCATAATTCGTAACAAACTCGTGATAATACCCTATCAATGTGAGAAATCCTCGAAGATGATTTATGGTGGTGGGGAATTCCTTTCCTTAATGGCTTTATTTTTGTTAGGTTATACCTTAACACCCTCATGAGTTATAATATGACCCAAATACTCCACCTCTTGTACTCCAAAGAAACCTTTGGGGTTTTTTTCATATAATTGTTTCTCTTCAAATAGTTTGAGCACCCTGTGAACATGTTGAACATGATCCTTCCAAGACTTGTTGTAGGTTAGTATATCATCAAAAAATTCCCAAAAAAAAATTTCTAAGGAAGGGTTTTAAAATGGAATTCATCAAACCTTCAAATGTGGAAGGTGCATTAGTAAGGCCAAAATGCATGACCAAAAATTCATAATGATCCCCATGAGTTCTGAATTTTGTTTCTAGAATGTCTTCAGTCTTCATTCTAATTTGATGATATCTTGAATGAAGATCCATCTTGGTGAAGTAAATTTCTCCATGTAATCCATCCAAAAATTCGTCAATGATGGGGATTGGAAATTTATCTCTAATAGTGATATTTTTGAGCTCCAAATAATCTAGAAACATACTCCATGATCTATCCTTCTTTTGAACCAATACTACTATAGCAGAGAAATAATTTCGACTAGGTTAAATTATACTAGCCTCTATAATTTATACAACCATACATTCAATCTCACTCTTTTGGGCATAAGGATATTTGTAAGGCCTGATGTTTGGAGGAAAATTTCCTGGAATCAAATGAATAGCATGATCATGATCAGGAATAGGTGTGAGACACATGGGAGTCTTAAACACCTTGGAATGATTGTCCAATACTTTTTGGAGATCTGGAGAAATAGGTGATTTTCATGTTTGAAGCTCTAGTGAGCATAATCGTGAAATTACACCTCATTGTTATTTATTCATAATCTTTGTCATGATATTAGATTTTATTATATTTCCTAGTTTCCTTGCAATACCTCGTAATTCAACTTCCTTTTTTCCTTTCCACTGTCAAGAAAAGTTATTGAAAAATTAAAATATATCGTCATAAAGGTTTTAACCATTGGACTTCTATTACAACATCAAAACCACCCATTGAATAGAGAGAGTTGTGAATATTCAGCATGAATATATCCCCATGGTTAGCTTGATGTTATGGCACTTTCCAGGAGAAATCTCTATAGTACCTCTATTTCTGTAACCATCACTTGACACATTTGGTGTTGGATATAAGAAGAAATTCAATTCCTTAGCTATCTTAAAATGAATAAAATTATAGGTACTACCCAAATCCATCAACAATATTACTTTTCTTCTTGATGTATCCCATTTATCTTTCGGGATTTTGCAGGAGTAGTAATTCCCGCCAATGACCATTACAAAAGATATGGCCATATTCATTTCTTCTTTCTCGTCGAGTTCGGTTCCACGACATTAGAGGAAATTTCAGCCTAAAATTTCCCATGAGTATTTTTCAATGTACATAATATATGTAAACTAATCAAATCCTTTAAATTTAAAAAAGATGTACATGTAAATATTTTGGAGGGAAAATTACTAATTTGTCAGAAAATGTATTTTTTGGCTTATCTCCTTATATGTTTACTCAAATTTCAAGTGTAGACACTCGTTGGATGCAGAATTAAAGTATGGATCCAATGAGTACCCATTATGTATACTTTTGAAGATACACACATTGATAAAAAATGAAGATGTATTCCAAAATCATATTAAACAATTTTTTAATGTATCTTCCATTTTTATCAATGTGGGTCTTCTCAAAAGTATGTATAATGGGTACTCATTAGATGCATAATTTAATTTTTCATTAAATTAGTGTCTACACTTGAAAATTGAGAAAAAATATAAGTTGATAAGCCAAAAATACATTAAAAAAAGTAGTTTTCTTATTTTCTCTCCAAAATTTGTAACTCTTAATCTATCATTTTCCTATCATTTTATTATTTTTCCTTAAGAGACCACTTTTAGGCTAAAATTTCCTCTAATGGGTATATGCTCCTCTTTTTATGTTTCTTGTTACTTTTCTTCCTCATATTCACAATCTATGCAAAATGATTTCTTCTCAGTGCACTTATGACCTTTAGTGTATTTGATATCAAAACTATAACAAAAACATTTTTGCTCTTTTCGCTCCAATTTTTGTGGTGTCAACCACTCGTAGCAGATGTAAAAGAGCTAGGAGCAAATACACTTTGATCTTTATAGTTGCTGAGTGGAAAATTTCCTTGTTGCCATAATTTTTCTTTCAAATTTTCTTGACTACTTGAATGCACTTCTCTAATGAATCAGGTTCGCAAAGGTGAACACTCATGTTGGATGTTATCCTTTAAATTCCCTATTAAGGCATCAATCATATGCTCCAAATATATGTTACCCCGATATTCAATTTTTGGAAGTCCTTAAAATGTTATGCCATTGAACCCTTTTGTTTGAGATTTATCAATTGGCTAAAGGTATTTCCATTTGTATCCTCATAATGTGCTATCATTTCCTCCATAAAAATTGATCGAGTGATTGGGTTCTAAATATAAATTTGCAATGCATACATTTTTTTAGTGTTTCACATCATGGAGATCATAATATTACTCCATTTGTAGTATCCATGTTAATAGATCCTTACCATCAAACTTCCTCATACATATCTTTCGCAGCATTTTGCAGTGGTTCTTACACGACTAATGTTAGAGTTTCTAAAAATAACAATTCATATTCCCTTTGTCCTCATCATGATTTTAATGGATCATCAATGTATCACCATCGTTGCCTTTCTTGTAACAAGCTCTGTCAAACCTATTACATGTCTCCTCTAAACCCTCCATTTTAGCTTCCATGTCATCCTTCAAACCCTCATTTTAGCTTCCTGTTCCATCCTTCAAACCATTCAATCTTAGCTCTCATGTTTTTATTTTCAATACCATCCATGTCATCTTTTAGTTAATCTTCTAGGTTGTTCATTTTCAGTGAGAGCGAAAATTTGTTGTACTTAGTCTCATAACTTTTGAGATATCATGTTGCGATGTCTTCCTCTTCATGCGTCAGTAGTAGAGATTTCACGAGGATTAATGGGTGTAGTAGAATTCTATTGTTTGGGAAAGAATTTTTATAACCCAATACCAATATCTATGCTTCAATGTGCCTTTGTAATCACTTCAAAGTTATTTTCAAACAAAAATTATAGAAATTTAAAAAATACTACACACCGTTTTTCTTACTTTGGGAGCTCAATCTTGGAAAGCAGATGTAACTATTGTGAATTTAGGATCTCTAAGGTATGAAATTTGGTCATGTTATAGCCCTATTAATATAATTTTCCATCCCCCCATAATTCAGGGATCGATATTGGAGTCTTCACAAATATTTATGCAGATATCCCATGATGACATGATTATAAACTAATTCGAAAGAGAGAGAACTTGTATTGAGTGCCATGTGTCACTATTTCTACCTATCGACCCACGAAATTCTCCACACAAAAAACTACGGGATCCATTCAATTTCCACCAGCTTTTAAACATGAATTCAAATTTGATACCCGTGAAACAAGAATTGCGATTATTTTTCCCTAGGTCACCTCAGTTTGAACATGAATTTTGGAACTGCAAAAAGCCCAAACTTCCATAGACATCCATATCTCCAAACAAATATAGCGAACCAAGATCTAAAAATATTTACATAGTGTTCAGCAAGTCATATTTGGCTCCGAATCAGTGATAAAAAAATTAGCATCTCAAAAGCCTCGTATAAAACAAATGTTATAGAAAAAATTCAAGATGACTATGTTTGAAGAAATGAAACCCTAGAATCTAAAGCTACGAAGTAGCAGAATTTTATGCACAACTTTGCTCACAAAATAGATGGAAAATATAGATCAACTGACTTAAAAATTATCCAATTTGAGGGGGAACCTCCTTTACATTTTCATAAACAAAAAAATTCTTGTATGATTCAAATGAAAAAGCCTACTTTCTATATATAGGAGTCTAATTGGTCACAATATAATCGTAGTCCGACATAAAAATAATAATGTAAGGGGCACAACAATAGAAAATAATGGGATTCTATAGAACTGCACAATAATAAAAATATGGGGACTATAGTAGTAGTTATAAGGACCTAATGAGTCCCATCAACCGTGTTTATTATTTTTAACATTTTTTTACACTTGGAATTTTCACGAGGGGTTGTTACATAAATAACAACAACAAGGGCTGAACACATACCATACATGTTCATCCAATCTACATTGTGAAACACATACACACTACACAATTTACAACACAACACATACACTTACACTCAGTGTACAACACAACATATACACCCTAAACCCGATTTCTTTACAACACAACATATACACCTACAATTAGTGTACAACACCACTACATACACCTACACCCACCGTACAAACACAGTATATACATACACACCGTACATATACCATGAATACACATGT
The DNA here is from genome assembly GCA_034641835.2 of Pinus albicaulis. Classification (NCBI taxonomy): domain Eukaryota; kingdom Viridiplantae; phylum Streptophyta; class Pinopsida; order Pinales; family Pinaceae; genus Pinus; species Pinus albicaulis. The sequence goes on along the minus strand of CM076576.1, from coordinate 700,813,516 downwards.
ACGTGATACAAAAAAACTACCCAATACCTCGTAACACCACACCAAATATACACAACACAACATGTGCATGACGCCATACACAATACCACATGTACAAATATGTACACCTCACCTCTCGTACACAAAGTGCTCACGTACTAATGTGTACACAACACCACACCATATAGACACCACCTACACAACACATGCACAACACCACATAGACACCGAACCACCTACACAATGTGTACACAACACCACCTACACAACATGTACACAACACCACGACATACGACACCAAATGTACATAGCACCACATATGCAATTGTTCACACCACTCCATATGTACATCGCATTTCCACATGTACAACCTATAAACTATACCAAATATACATGCTTAACTGCGCATTCACAACATGTACACAACATATGTACATATACGCATATATATTCAATTAACACCATCGATAACCATCACCGCATATGAAATCATGCACACAACACTATATATGACAACATTCACACAACATCCTAGGTACACAATACTACATATGCTAAGACCACACTGCACCTTACCAAGCAAACGTCGCTTCTAGTGTCTTCATCCATGCTTGTCCCGAGGATGCCACAAGTCACACTACTTTCATTCCACCGATGTATCCCCACATTACCCTTTCCATAACATAAACATGGACATAATATAATCATATAATATCAATTCATATTCATATGATATCCAGACCTTATAAATATTCTAGGTTAATCTTCCACTTCGATTCCTTATAAAACTACAAACTTCTTCATGCCATTCACCTGCATAAACAATCATTCCACCATAATAATTATCCTTAATGACTCTGACACAAAAAATCATATATGTATATATATATATATATATATATATATATCAACATAATCATAATCACAACATCATTACAAACAATCATACTGCATTTAAGGTTAAGATAAATCCCTTTATCCATGAAATGCATGCACAACATCGAGAACAATGACGATTCCCATCATGGCTAAAGGCTATCTAGTGCCTCAAATCCATTTACTAACTTACCTAATTACCTTTATCATGATTGTATTTTCATCATACCCATTTTACCACAATGGACCCAACCAGGGCTCCAACTTTCATCGCTATATTCTTATCTTCAACTGCCACTTACACATGCACCATAGGTTCATTTGAGGCTTAGATTACCTATTAGGTTTTCATTAAGCCTTCCTTCGAGCTCCATCAACTTTCCTCTTCCCAAAAACAATTCTCAAAACCTTTCCAAAACGTAAAGAAAAAGAAACAACTAGAGAGTAAGAGCTATGAAAACCAATAGAAATATGAAACCACAAAAAAAGTGGTATGGACACGTCACAAAGTATATAAAAATGAGTCACAAGTCAAGCGTATCCAATCCAAAAAATACCGAAAGCGCAATACTAGCGATAAAACCATGACTCAATCTCGTATGGTTCTCAATGCTTCCAAATGAAAAAGCTCAATATAAGCCTTTACTATCGAAGATTTCATGGCGGACTCTCTTTGCCATGCAATTACTTGTATAATACTTCCATAAACATATAAATATTTGAGTAGTATAATTAAATGTAGACAATATACCAGGTTATCTTACCTTGTTGTTCCAAGCACGTTGCCTTGTAACCCAAACACATCGCGAGCCACTTGTTCCCAATATCAAGATCATCATATCTATTAATTTTGAAGTCAAAAATTTACTAAGTCTAGCAACCATGTCATATTAAACAATAAGCTCACATTCATGAATCATAATACATAATTCTAAAGCTATAACCTACTTGTCACTCAATTACATATTAGTTGTTCTCAACAACATATTTGTTGAGTGCAACCATCTCGGACCAAGATCATTCCTTCATGCAATATCTTTAGATACAAACTTTCATATCATGCAACTAGTTAAAAGCATTCAAGAAACAAATAGACAACATAATAAACATCAATCACTCAAACCACCAAATAGAAGACATAAGAAAATAGTTAAGCACGAAGTAGACACCATAAAAATCATACCTTAATTTATACGAGGAGGCTATATTAATCCAATCGAGCTGGGATGCATGATATATTTCACAACATATCAACCCAAACATAATTAAGGTAATCGCATCATTAAAAGTAAATCAGTTAACATGTTCACATCATAACTTCATAAAGCAATTTCGTCATGCATAACAATAACATATTCTTGCTTAGTCTAGATCAATACAACACAATATCACCATATATTAACTCATACACTCGAATTTCATAAATCCATAATCATCCGCATAGGTAAATCCAAATTAGCAGGGATACATATAACATCAATATACTAAGTAGAATGACCCTAACCATCATGCATATGACCAAATATGCATACAACAACAATTTACCATCATCTAACATGACTAATCGCACGCATGTACACATGATCATAGTGATTAACTAACATCTATCATACATGTAACCACCAACAACTTCATAGGTACAACGACATGTACACAACCCTAATTCTTATAACAATCATTAACCAACACACATAGCTTGAAAAACATATAATACATGTATGGCATGTGCCTACCCTAAACTCTAGTGTCTGCAACTGCTCTCATGATTTGCATCTCCTCGCTCTATCTTGGCCAACACATCAACATCATAACATACCAATAGCATCATAATATAAAATCCGATCATACGATAACTTCATCCATGCCAACCTTAACAATGGAAATGCATGCATAACACCATGTACATCCAACCCCATCAAGTCCAAGTGTTGAACCATGTTACATGATACCACCATGTAATGTACACCTCCGTGCACATCTACCCACTTTGCATCGAGCTACCTGTGGTAAACATAAGATGGGGGGAATTTATGACCAGGACTCAACCTCTGTGTGACCTTAAGGAAATGGGAGTCAAAAAAAACAAACCTTATTAACTTCCCTCTAGTGCCCACAAGACCCTCCAAGAGTAACTGACCCCTCTAGAGGTCAATCTCCTAAACCAACAGATGTTTCCATGAATTTTACATGTCGCTCCCACTTGCCAAAGGCAGCAAAGCGACTGAAAACACTCCCTAGGTGGCATGCATATAAGTGCGATTGTGAGATTTTTCACTCGTTGTTGTTCTACAGCGACTATGTATTTTAAGAGTTAGATTTTGGGGTTTGAGGGCATAGACCCCACACACATAAATCCATGTAACTTTCTAGATTCATAAATTACAATAAGGAAAAATGTTTGTAAAGCCAAAAAACTCGACACGAGACTAGGGCTTTGACCATCCCCAAATGGGAATGACATATCTCTGTACACACTTTGAAACAAATGCAATCTATAGAGTCATGAATACAAGGCTTTGAGCATAAGGTATTGCAAATTCATATAGAAACTTATATCAAGAAAGATCACCACCTTGTCTCCCATTAGATGTCTTAACATTAAAAAGTTCTTGCATCAATTATTATTTTAGTTACTGAAAGTAGCAACATGAAATGAACAATTACTAAAACCATTCACATAACCAGGATTATAACAACATAGAACCACAAAAATAACCATAATATAACAACTATTAAAGCCACATAAATACAAGTACATCAAAGAAAGAGATAATTTAGCTTTCATTAAACATAGGGAAGAGCCAACCGAGTTAGGGACTTCCACATACCACCTGACTATAAACATGGGATGAACCAAATGTTTCTTTCAGATTAGTCAAACCTATGTCATATTCCAAGCATGAATTTTGGGATCTCATGGATAAACCAACCCAAAATAAAATAAGGGAATCTAGAGGTTCAAACACCTCCACCCTCACTATATCGTTATCTCACATAAACCAGCACCGAGATCACAAAAAATAGAACCAGAGATTAGAATGCCTCGAAATCTCATCACTTTCCATCTCCTTATCTCTTTGAAGCTATCTTATTGTAATCCACACTGATATCACTGAAGGCTCATCATGCGAGACACCACCCTCAGGGGTTTTATCGCCATATCCCTCGCATACTCGGTCGAGGGATTCCTCGGCTTTGCATTTAGGGAATTTTCCTGAGACCACAGCTTCTGTTCCCAGTAGTTCCAAAACCATCCTATAATTCCAAAGAATAAGCGAGAATAATCCCATCACTGCAAAAACTATCCAAAAAAAATCAAGGCTAAAAACCACTATAGTCGGGAAAAACCATTTTGGAATCATGATTCTTTGTTAGACCAAAGTACAAGGCATTGGTCTCCACAATCGCTAGATTTGGGATCCATGAGAGCGGTTAATCCGTAGCAAAACACACGAAGATCGTTGAACCCAATTTTCAACAATATCAACGTGAGGGTTTGGGTGAGTATTAGACTGAGACTATCTCTATGATGCCACTTGTTGGAATCACGTTTGCGCAGATTAAGCCAAACCTGCGGCGTTATTTTGCTCTGATCGCACGAGGAGTTAGGATGTACGAGAGACGGTTAGTCCATCTTGTAGTAAACACAGGAGCGTTGAACAATGTCCAACAGAACCATACTACGGAAACAACAAAGAAATAACCAAATGTAACATGCATATCATGCATGTCAAAACCGAGCTTTCGCTGAAAATCACATTTAATATATTAGCTGCAAGTATTCCTATTTAATTTCGCCTTGATCCTTCTCGTTCCTGTTTGATCTTTGTCTTTACTCTCCTTTCCTCGTCCCTTAGCCTTCTGCTGTGATTTTCCTTCCTTTGCTTGCTTAGATCGGTTTTCTCCACTTGGTGCTCTTCTCCTCTCCGAGGAATGTAATTATGAAAAATGAATTGAAAAAAAGGCTAGAAATTGATGCTCTAAGGTATTTTATATCATTTTCATGCGCTAATTTCTTCAATTTTTCATTATTTTCGTTAATTTCCTTCTCACATAGGAACATGTGACATTTCACCTTCCATTTTATCCTATTTTCGCTTATTTTCATAAATAAATGCTCCAAAATATTTTTTTTCCTTTCTCAAAGCCTTAGCCATTTCCTTTTCCAAATTCCCCTTCAGCTTCATAAACACATCAAGTGATGCCGCATTAGGGTATATTTCCTAAATATTCAGAATTGGTATAAGTTTCCCCTTAACTGCATGGTCTTATTTTTGCCTTTATTAACTTTTATAACATGAATTTTTTAGCACATGTTTGTTGCACTTTTGACTCTAGAAGATTTGGATCAATGTATCTGTATAATATGTAACATGCCCACTGGGTCTTCAATACATACAATGAATCAATTGACTTTACGATAAAACTAGAAGGACTCAAATCAGATTGCTTGCTATATAAATAAATTTCCTCGAGGATTAAACTCATCCCCCAAAGATACAAGAATAATAGAATTTTATTTTATTTTTTACATTAAATACATAAAATCATGATTGCATATTTCATTATGATGATCAAAACTCTGAGTTAGCATATTTCAACAATCTCTTTGTATCTCACTCAGCTATAGCCTAGACTTAACATCATGTTTATAACGATTTTTGTTTCCATATTTATGGAATCACCCAAGGATTCCCACTAGAAAGTTGCAAAAATAATTTAGGGATATGTTACTAAGGGCACTAAAATATGGCTTATTCTACAAGAGTACTTGATATATCTCACTCTCATGTTAACTACACGAATAGTGACTATTCAAGAATCTTAGATGATCAAAAAAATAGATCAAGATACACTTTTCACTATCTGAACAAATCAAATCTCAGTGGAATATAAGAAACAACCCATTGTTTCAATATATTCTACTAGAGTGCGTAGTATAGATAGTTTGCACCTTCTCTAGCTTTGTCAAGTAGTATGGTTGCAGAAGACTATTGAAGGATCTTTCACATGCTCAAAAGGAGCTAAACCTATTTTCCATGATAACATACTCTTCCATTTTATTTCCAAAAAGTCATCTTGTTTCACAAAAATAGAAAAAAATGTTGGCACGTGGCTTTCACTTCATTCGAGAGCTTGTCTAACAATGGAGATATTTTTCTTGATTTATGTGGGATCGCTTGAGATCAAAATGCACACATTTTTTCAAAACCATTGGAAAAACCTATTTGAAATTCACTTTAGAAAAATTGAGAATTTGTAAGTTCCAATAAATGTAATGCAGGTAAGATTAGGAGGGGGTGTTGAGATCCCACCCGTCTCCATGTTCTATCTTGTCTAGTAGTTGTCATAGTTAGTTTGATTTTAGCTTAGTTATTTTAGTTCTAATTGAGTTCTAGTTTAGTTAATTTTAGTTATTTATTGTTGCATCTTCCATTAGAGAAAGTTTGAGTCTAAATGGGCCTCCTAAGAAATGTTATAAAATAATAAAATAAGATTATATTACATCAACAAATTTTTAGAGGGAAAGGAGAAAACATAACTTTCCAACTCATATTTTCAATGTATATCCATATGGTTATACTAAAATTTTGAGCAAGAACACTAGTTGGATGCATGTGAATTTAATTCCCCATCCAATGGGTACCTACATGTTTCATACTTTTGATGGACCGTGCTACACCAAAAAATGATAAATACATGAAAAATCATGATTGGAATCAGTGTTTTTTCTATTTTTCAAAGTAGTGAGGTCCATCAAAAGTATGCAACACGGGTACTACTTGATGAGGAATCAAATTTTGCATCCAACAAGTGCTCCCGCTCAAAAATTAGAGTAAAACCATGGAGATAAGCTGAAAATATGAGTTTCAGTAATTTTTTTCTATTTTTTTTACTTTTTAATATTACTTCAATTTTTACTCCAAAAATGGTGAATCATCCCCCCATGGTTGACATCAAAAGATAATCTTGAATCCTATTAGTTATTTTAAAAGTTGGTTTTGGTTGTACATTGTTGTTTTTGAGGTCCCATTTTTACCTCTAAAATTTTTCTAATTCTTTGATCTCCTATGTAATATATATTTGAGTTGTTACTGAATATTTAAAGATTTAGTTCGCTCACTTTTATTTTGAGTTTATTCTTGTCTTTGTTTTTTTCTTCTCAATTCTTATCAATAACATACTACAATGAGGCAATATTATTGAACTTTTCTTACGTTAAATAGAAATAGTTATCACATGTTCAAAGAGACTATAACCAACATTATTTACATAGTTCTACATATATTTGATCCGTTATAATCGATGTTTCAAATATAACAATGAAGGATCATATTTATTCAAACATGCAATGAGTACATGATTACTGATATGAATCAGTGATTAATTTTTACAAATTATGATCTACGTTGATGATCTCCATGAGTGATTGTGTTGTATATATTATGATATTCATGAGTGATTGTGACTAGTACAAATTACGATCTCACTATGAGTGATTGATTGATAATCGTATGTTGTAAATTTATTATACATTTAATTTGATGTTGAATCATATATTAAATTGTATTTTTTAGTTATAATAGAGTTTACATTTAAAAATGATGTTAACATAAAATCTTACATTACACTATACATCATCTCCCCATGCTCGGGTTGTAGAGTGTCACGTCCCCCACGCTAGTGGCAACTTAAGTCCACCATGGGCATTGTGCCACTACCGAGTAGAGAGTTCAATTCTTCCACTAAGCTAATATCACTCCGACTATGCCTACAATCCAACACTTAACCAATTCTTTTTGTTTAAGTGTTCGTTTACTTCAACATATGTGGAAATTACAATACATTCAATTCACTTAATTATTCTATCATTTACTTCATAAATAGTGTGATCAAACAATATACAACCATAACAACAATGAACAAAAAATTTTATGAAGGGACTCCGGACAACTCCCAGCAAGTAGTTCACCCCAATTGTTATTATACTTCAAAAAATAAAATACTATTGTATTTTACAAGTTACTGATAGTGTGGTAGCTTGCTTGGTTACACCATGAACTCCATCCACCCAACTCTTCCTCAAGTACAGTCAAACTCTACCCACACTTCCCACCTAATCATGTGGCTGCTACTCATACTACCGCCAAGTGCGATGTAGACTCCCGACCACACTACTTGTGAAGTTGCAGTAGCTTTTTCCACACTTCCTACCAAGTATGCAGACTTTACATGGTCAAGAAAACTCAGAGTTCCTTACAACTTGCATACTACTATAATTCATCCAAAACATAAGTCTACATTCCCTTGCCCAAAATTCACTTGCTTTATGCATAGGCTAAATGTGCTTTTACATGTTGAACTGCAATACATTGTTCTTCCCACAAGTCACATTGTTCAACATGTAGTGCCTCATAACTACTTAGTTCACCACTTCGTACTTGCTTCTCTAAACTTCTGTGACTTGACTTCATGTTCTCCATGGTCGACTTCCTGCTCCTCTCACAACATAGACAATTTTAAGGTGAGAATGTTTTATATTACACCCATTTTCTATAGTGTCGCTAAAAAATTATTTAAAAATAAATAAATATTATATTTTAGCCATAAAAAAATAACGTCTATAAAAACATTATTTCACCTCTCACAAATTTAATTCAAACCCCTAATTTTTCTGCACATAATTGTCCACAATTTGTGGGGATGGTACTCGACTAGGGGACTATTTCTCCCTCTTCCATCCACGATAAATTACGGACTATGGTTGAGTTATCCCCTCGATTTTAGGGGTTTTCTTGTTTGATTGCATATATAAATGTGTGTCTCAGAGTAAAGAAAACTTTGTGATTGATTGTGGTTTGATTTTAAATTATATCAAACTATTGATGGTTCTATCTACTAATATCTTGCAGTACTCATCCAAAGTACTTTGAAAATTTTAACTAGAGGAATGGATGTTTAAATGGGGAACATACTCTAGGAAATATAAATTTAAATGACGGGTAGGAGTTTTGTTTAGAAGTAGAGAAAAGAGATAAATTTTCTAGTATACGTGGGGAACTTGGGAGCTACATTCGGGGTTCTCACACACTCTCACCAGATTATGTTTTGAAAGTGGTTTGCTACTTGTGCAAGTCGAGAATGGGGAGAAACTTTCGAAAAATAATTTTAATTTTCTAAGTATTTATTCCTATCGCCTTAATCACATTGGGATAATAATAATACAACATTCATAATCCGATTTAATTATTGATCACTTGAATTTTATAAATATTCTCGGATCTCTCACAATAGTACTGGTGAATGTGCGAAAACCCACTTATATTTTCAATATTTTCTAGCTTTGAGATTTAAATTATTTAGAATTATTTAGTATCATAGTAGTTGTGATTGTATTTAATAATACCCAATAGAGAGTTACCAACCCAATGAGATGTAACACCACTCCTCCCACATCTAACTAAGTTACCGAGCCAACCAGGGTAAACATCCGAGGAAGCAATTACTGGTGATCCGATTCAACCTCCTAGGTCACCTTAGCGAAGATGAACTAACACCACACAGCAACAAAAACTCCGATACATATGCAAAAGGACATCTAGGGAGCCATCCCAACCTTCCAAAAGCCTAGCTAATCCAAAGCTCCCGACCTTTTCTATGCTCTATCCCGCTACGCTCACCTTGATACTAGCAAGAGTGCGACTCAAATACCTGAGTCGTATGCACAACAGCGGGTATGCATGGGAATGGGGATTTTTCCCAATATTTTTGTGCCTACGTACACCGATTTTTCGTGCACCCATTTTTAAGGCCTAAATCTTGTGTCATTTCCCGTAGACTCACATGACACTTCTTTAAAACTTAAAATGATAACAACATAATAATGATATAAATGCAAACAATTAGAACAAGGACTTGACTGGACCCTCACTTTTCAGCCATGATAGGACTCAAACATTTCAACAAATATGTGATCTACAGAGTTTAAACAACATATATTATCATAGGGGTCTCATACTTATCTTCGAGAATCGCTAAAGAAGCAGCATTGTTGCCTCATCACATTAATCGCATTATCATCTATTAAGTCATAGATTATTTTTTCATTCATTTACAATTCAAAAACATGATGAGAGACCATACATCATTAATGACATAGAAAAAAGTCATATACTAGCATATAAACAACAAATATGACAAGCATATTGACAGTAACATATAAGCCGTACATAATGAAAAACATATTTACTCATCAAAATAAGAGAAAAAAGAGCTCTTATTTCGCATAATAAAAATGGAACCAACTCGCTGGAATTCCACATTCCACCGACCATAGACATGAATAATCCAAATATCTCTTCATCCAGCTACACTCATGCCATATTCCAAGCATGAATGTATGTAATATCCTAAAAAAATCATCAATAAAAACCAAAGCAGTAGCTTTCAAGTAGGCCAAACCACCATCAACCAAATACAATGTTGAATTCAACCTCATGCATTGACATCCCAACCATCACCTTGTTGGTCTCCACCCAATATTGAGGGATCTAGAGCGTTTTTTCTAACCATAGGATCCAAAATAGAACCCCACAACTGTTTTTCCGGCTCCAGGGCATTTTTTTCAGCCCGAGATCTAGGACTAGTACACTCCAATGCACCCAAGGGCTCCAGAGTGTTTCTCCAACCAATACCCCAGCAATAGTAACTGCAACCCTAAGGCTGTTAGATGGCTCCAGATTGCATTTTCTCCCAACCAAGACTCACAAAGACTAGTAGCACCAACCCACAACTAAAGGAACATCAGAGCCAACTAGAAAAACTACACATATGAAATTAAACCCATAACACCATGTTCTATCCAAAAAATGTGAAAGAAAGTCAGGAAAATCCACTTTCAATACATGAAAATCATCCATTCCAATGACAGATCATAACTAATAAAACACATGCATATATGCCATTCGTACAAACTAGCGAGGAAAACTATGCACATCCAACTCGCAGAATCTGACGCAGCTATAGAGCTACTGGATCCCGATGTCCTCTTATGATTTCTTTCTCTTCCTTTTTGCCTTGTTGCTATAAACACCAAGAATTCACACTCCTCCAACAATGCTCCAAGAAAAATCTAAGTTTCCAAGAGTATGAGAGAGAGATAATAGAATAAGAGCTCCAGCCCAAACTATGTTACCAACTGATCCTTGAAATCACTTTTTTATGTAATGAGGCCTCTAACTTTTCTTCATTTTCAATTATTTCTCTTAATTTTCTCCTCAGATGCAACTTGTGACCCTATCACCTTCCTTTTCTCCTCATTTTCCATTTTTTTCATAAATAAACGTGAATAAATGGCACTCTTTTCACTTTCCCAAAGCCTTAGCCATTTCCTTTGCCAATTTCCATAGCAATAATAAACCATATGAACACCTGCCACACTAGGATGTTTTTCCCAAAATTAATCTTGGAATACGTGTCCCATAACCTTGGTTATTATTTTTTCCTTTATTAACTTTTATTACATGGAATTTACACCAAGGTTGTTACAGAACCCTCCCCCTTGGGGAAACGACAATCTCCGTGTTCAAAGACACCTACATCTAACATTACTACTGCTAAGCAAAAAACATACTTCCACATGAGATTTATAACATTCAGCTCGTATGCAGTGTACTAATGGTTAACATGTTGAGAAGAAACCAATATGACAATATGATAAAATATAACCTCACTAATGACATGACACCCATAAATCTTATTGGAGCTTTATAACATATCTCATGGTGTATTAAATCCCATATACATATGTACATATACCAGAAACATCATATCCTGAACCAAAAACACTGCCCAAAACGTCCACGTCAGCCATGAAATAAGGAAGGATACACAGATACATACGATATGTATCTCCCATGTTCTTTGTCCAGACCCAAATTATACACATCTTCCACATATCTTAGGACTAATATGCCAAAACACGCGCTTAAAACATTCACTCAACGAGAGACAGGATACATAGTTTGCATCTCGATAGCTATCATCCCATGTTGCTTTATCCAGTGCCCAAAGTGCTTCCATTGCAATTTAACCTATTCGATTTAGCTTGGTTACTGGAGCATGAGAAGCGTATTTTTAAGTGAAAAAGCAAGATGTGGTGTCTGCGTCGGAATTCTCCTTTCCGGATCCACCGCAATACAAACCAATCAATCACATGATCATCATATTTAACATAATTCTTAAGCAATGACACATGGAAAAAATCATGGAATTTCACTATCTGAGGCACTCAGGTCATAGGATAATGGCCCAATCCTCTCAAAGAAATATTAAAATGTCCACAAAACAATGTGCCATCTTTGGCACATGAGTCGATTCTTAAAGGAGCTCCTCCTTGGGCTTGATGTGAAAATTAAACATATTCCCCAACTTGAAAACTCCTTAAATAACATGTTTAATCTACATATCTCTTCTGCTTATTCTCATGTTGTATTCAAATTCTTCTAGAAATTACACTCGAATTTATTATTCCATATCTGCCAACATGTCCAGTCCAATCAACACTTTTGTTTCATCGATCACCTAATTTATGTATTGCAACTCCACCTTATACTGATGCCTCAAATAGACTCATCCATCAAAATGATTCATGATACCCATTATTTTAAGTGAAATATACTAGTGGAAAGATACTATTCCAAATTTTGTTTCATGATGCATCACATACATCCTCAACATATCCTCCAATATCCTATTGACTCTCTTGTATCCGTCCATATGTTTGCGGATGATAAGTGATATTGAAGGCCAAATTTATTATCAAACCTAAAAAAATCCTCTCCAAAACTTGGGAGTGAAATTTTGCATCTTTGCTTTCGACAAAAATATTTTCTAGAAAAACCATGCAATCTCCACCACATCCCCGATAAATACTTGTGCTACATCATTCCTTGAGTATGTATATTTCACTTTAAGAATAAAATGTGCTACCTCTCAGTCAACGTTCTTTCCACCACAACCATGATGAGAATCATGCTATTTAGATGTCTCTGTAAAGTAAAACCTATGATAAATTCCATGGCGATCGACCTCATTTCCACTCGGGAATCAAAATCGATCATAGTAGCTTCCAACACGTATGCTTACGTGCACTTTTACATGTTGAAAATCTAAGTACATAGCCAAAAACTTCCGCTGCGTCTCTCTTCAAAGTCGACAATAGTAAAAATTCTTCATCGCTATCAATGTCTTCGTATAGCCCGGGTGGCTTCGAATCACGAGCCATATAGAAACTCCCTTAAGATCACCTTCTTGAGTTTACTGTTCTCGGTAGATATATCCTATCTCTAACGCGTGTCAGGACCATATGCCATGGAGACGTAACAGTCCACATCATGCCCACACATACCTATACCTATTACTTGTACCACTACATGCACACATACCTATACCACTACATGTACATGTACTTGTACCTATTCTTGTACCACTACATGTACCGTACCTATACCTATTCCTACTAGCCACTACATGTACAGCACTGATTTCTAGTCGTTATTTGTGCCTAATCTCCCTGCACATGACTTGGCATCCTGTTGACCTACCTACAAAATCCTATCTTGTAGAATATATCCTATAATATCTCATTTTATTTGCATTGTACAATCCTATTCATCTTTTACCTTTAATATAACGTATCTCAAAATTCAAACTCACATTGATCATGTCACAACCACCTAGTCTTTCACATACGTTCATATTTGGTTGAGTCAAAGCAGATACCGTGATCCACTTTGTGTCCACTCATCAATACAAATCAGTCTTCCCATAAGATAGTGTATCTCACATCTTCAAGGCATGAATGATGACTTCCAACTCCCGCATCATGTGTTGGATAGTTATGCTCATGCTCATTTAGTTTACGTGGCTCAAAACATACCACTTGTCATTCATGCATAAGGACTCCACTAGATCTCTCTTACATCCATCCATACATACCAAAAACTAATTTTTCTGAATCGATGACATTTAACATCGGATCATGTTTCAACATCTGCTTTAAACCTGCTCAATATAGATGTGCATTCTTCTCTCCATTCAAACTTCTTGTGTTTCCTTTGCAATGATATGATAGGATAATAAATCTATAGGATAATTTCTTGATATGAACTTCCCGTAATAACTTAGCTAACCCCATAAATAATCTTACCTCATCCACATTTCTAAGGCTTCTGCTCACTGATAACTCTTTGTGGGTGTGGAGCACAGATTATCTTGTTTACTCACCATGTCACAACATGGACACAGCCACCTTAAAAAGTGTATGCTGCCCATAATTAATCGGCACCATAGGGGGTCCGAGACGGCGGTGCTGAGTTTGGTAAGTTTTAAAGTGTGACTAAAAAATAATTTTTTCCTTGTAAAGTATAGTAATTTCGTCCAATACAGGCACGTTCATTAGGCAAATGATCTAATGGTAAGTTATATTTAGATTAGGGTTTCTTGCTGCAAACCAACCTATTTTATGAACGTTGTATTAGAGTACATGTATTGTATGTGTGTATTCTCGAGTGAAAGGAGAGGCTGTGAGAGAGAATAGAGATATGCAATGGTCTTTAGGTTTTGTCTATTTATTTTTGTTTAGATAATAATAGAAAATTTGGTTGTTTTAGGGTGGGCCATGTATTTGAGTGAACCAATATACTCTTGTGTCTCTCGTTTATGTGTTTGTGTACTTTTTATTTTCACTTTATATTTTATGTGTTGCATTTGCTCCATAATATATACTTTCTAACACACTTATCTTTTTTGGATCTTTCTATTATCAGATTCGCTTGGAAACACATGTCACCGATTAATGTACCTTTTGTCCTCGAAAGAAACCGCATTTTCTATGCTTTGTCAGTATACAACCGGTGCTCTCTTAGAAATCTCAACACTCATGCTACTAAATGTTTGAGACATGCTCTTATTAATTTTTCGAATATACCAATAAATCATCCATGAATACAATAACAAACTTGTCTAAATAAGGGACACAACACACTATGTCACGTCAAGCACATAAAGGTAGACGAGAGAATTATTCAAACCAAAATGGAACTATAACAAAATCATAATGTCCATACCGCAGTCCGTAAAGTTATGTTGTGAATGTCATCTTCTTTAATGTGTACTCGATGATATATCAGTCCTCATGCATCAATCTTTGAGAACATTGATTCTCTCTTCAACTAACTCGAAACAAGTCATCAATCCTGTCGACCATGAATAATTGTTCTTGATGGTCACCTTCTTCAACTTCCTATAATCAATGCATAACCCAAGAGTACCATCCTTATTCTTAACAAACAATATTGGTGCACTCCCAAGGTGACGACACATGGGCAAATTTATCCTATGTCCAACATTTCCTTCAATCGTAGCTTCATCTCTACCGCATCTCTCATGTTCTATCTTGTAAGGTTCCTTAGTATGTTGGTGATTCACTTTGGCACCAACTCATAGACATTATACTTCCCCGTGAGATGGAAAATTTCGAAACTATCTGCGTGAAATACATCCTGAAACTATTATAGAATCGCGTACCCGCTCAAAAACATCTACATCCTCAACTTCCTTACCTTTTTCCACTATAAATTTTCACTGCAAATAAGACACATCCCTTTCATGTGACTACACATGTATCTCGCATAGTTGTAACCACACTAACCGATGTTTATTTCTTCTTCACCCCACAAGGCTTTTTGTTCCCCATTGTCATTAGCTCTGCAATATGCTGTGTCATAACAATCCCACCATGGTCTTATGAAAGATACATCTAGTTCATACCAAAAATCACTGCTATATGATCCCAACATTAATAAATTCATATGTAGCTCGAGGTAGGAATACCAGTCAAGTCAAATGCACAAGATCTTACCCAATATGATGAACACTCTTCATTGAGTACTTGTATCCACACCGCACTAACCATGACTGCATGCACGCATTTATTCAAACCACATTTATCGACCGCGTCAGATTAAACATAACTATAATTAGATCTCTAAAAGTCAAGTCAAAAATACAAACAACTAGATCACAAATCTTTCCATCCATATACAATAATATATTCCCTGTGAGTCTTCACTTGCCTATTATCCGATTGATGCATAGATCCTAGGAATACTTTCGTCCCAATATCTCCCACTATTTGTCGCCTCTCCTACACACCGTACATATGTGCATTCTACCACCACGATGTTGTGGACAATCTCTCCTATGAAAGTGATTTCCTCCACAAGTCCAACACCGCTATGCAGACTCCCTATTTTCATTCTTATTCTTCTCCCCCGAGACTCGAGTCCTTGTCCTCTCCCGGATGTATTGAAGTTTATTAGGTGCTACAACTATTCTCTTTGTTACTGTTTGTATCCCTGAGTTCCTACTCACTTCTTTTCCCATTTTCCTTTATTCTTATCATTACCTTTTCATTCCTACTTATTCTCATTTTGTGCTTTGATTTCTGACATAAAAATAGCGTAGTTTTCATATGGCCTCACTCCAATGATCTAGGCTAATCAAACTCAATCCTATCTTTAAATTCTATCGAAAACCCACTAATGAATCACTAAATATTGGCCTTTTCCTCCCTCGAGGTAAGGTCGCATAACTCAACAACTCCATACATTTGTTAGACTATACTCCTATCTGGTCATATATCCACATATTCTAGCTCATAAAATTCATTTTCCCATATAATCATATTATCTCTCCGATAGATAATTCTCTCGGAATAATCTCTCGAATTTTCTCCAAGTAAATTCACTCCTCATAAAATGTAACAACCCCCGAATGTAACATGAAGAAATTAATTATATGATAATACTAATTAATAATCAACACAAAAATTGCTTAACAATAAACATAGAAATTTCGAGAAGAAAAACACGAGGTAAAGATGCAATTTACTGTGTAACACATGATATTCCTTAATTGAAAATCCGAAATTTGAATGATATTTGAATCCTCGCTAACACGCATTTTTTGGAGACAAACTCATCCACACCAACCATAGCGTACCCGATTGCCTACATAATATTTCCACAAACTCGGCTACCCTGCGAGCTCTCAATTAGCGTACTACTACCAAGGAAGCCTTTGCCTCACACAGTACCTTTCTCTCCGTATAATGGATGAAGAAGGAAATGATGAATGAATCAACCTCAATGTCTACTACTAAATAGACCAAACAATGGAAGGGGAACCACATGCCCACATTTACATTGTGTCAAAATGCAACCTTTTTTTTCTTATTTTACATTTTTAACTTATTTAATGTTTTCTCTTAATTTAACTTTGTCTTATTTTATTCCTTTTTACTTTTTTGTTAACTTTACTTATTTTTTATACTTTTTCTTAGTTTAACTCTTTTTTAATTTATTCCTTTTTAATCTTCGTTAATTTTCACTTATTTATTTAATATTTAGAACTGTATTTTATTATTTACATTATTTTATTTATTTATTTTATTATTATTCTCTTTATTATTTACTATGTATTTACTACTATTTACTTATTGTTTATTTACCATTTATTTAATTATATTATATTATTTATTTATTATTTTTATTTTTATCTATTCTTAGGGGACATTACAATAAATGTCCCCGCAATGTGTTCACATCTTCCCACCAAATATCTTCTTTACCTTGAGTGTTGAATGTAGTTATTCCTCGTCTTCATAGTTTTTCTCGAGCTAGCATATATAACCCAGAGAAATTCCTCATACCCAAGCAACCATGCTTTCTGCATCCTCTGTGATTTCTTGATCTCTCCATCGAATGTAGGGTAGGCTTTTTATTTCTTAAACTCATTTGAAAAAATATCTTGTGTCACTCCTCCTATAAGGATGATAATGATAACGATCATAATTACCATCGTAACCAAAGCCTGAGAATAGTACATCGTGTATGTCACCTCTCCTATCCAGGTTGTCTAAGAATCTACCATCTTTCGATCATGTCATCTCTATCGACCCGGTGACCACTGCATGGGACCTACCGCCATATGCACCATTAGTCCCATCCTCTTTTCCAGTAATTGATCCGTAGTAGTCCTTGTTTATCGCAACTCTGAAAAAATCCGGAGGAGTTACTGCATTGACCTCATCTGTCTTCTTCTACGCTGTATATAACCCCGTACATTATCTTCTTTACAACTCCTTATTTCTTCCTTAAAAATTATTAAGGTGTCTTCCAAGTTAGTATAGTAGTGTCCAACACCCATTTTCTCATCTAATTCGTAGGAGAATATATTTAGTCTACCATCTTGCTAGTACAACTTGGTTTCTTTCAACATGCAAGGCATCTCATGTCAACTACAACCAAATCACTAATAAACCAATGTACCTTAGCATATTTCGAGGAGGATATTTCATCACGCAAGATCAACCATATCAACATAATAAATTTATATACATAATCATAACAACATATATACATATAACACATAAGTATATCAACACATAAATGTCATTATAGCTAGAGTCCGCCATCAATGCATGACCATATCAACTACATAACATGACTGAACTCACACATGACAACAAAAACAACCATAACAATATGTACACTCGCATGATATGTGATCACTTGACATGTATAAACAAAAACATAATCGAGTCATACTCTTGCATGACAATACATTTCACAACAATACAATCGAATTTTCCCATGGTGACATCACTGCAACCATGACCAACACCATGCATATGCAACAGAAAATATACCACAAGCATAAGAAACACACATGTAATTGACATGAATACGCATGACTCAACCCCACACCGCCCATCGATCACGAGGGGTGAACCATGACTCTAATACTGCCACTCTGTAACACCCTCAGTCTCCACATCTACCCAAGTAACTCGACCAACAAGGTCGTTTGAAGATCGAAAAAATATCTTCTCAACATTAGAAGGGATGACCTGGATCAGTCGAGACCTGATGAAGCTCCTTTTCCATTTGGAATGGTGGCTCCAACTCGGATTTAAACTAGGTCTAATTACCTTCTCTATATCTCTATTGACTTAAAGTATGAATTTTATTTACCAATAAAAAAGAGACATCACATCAACCCTCTTATCGATCGATGAAAGACAGTTGATCCTTAAGCTCAATATGCGGGCTCAACCAAGCCACAAATAAATTATTCCTCTTTTATAAAAGGACTTATAGGAATATAGAATGAAATATAATGAAAGTGAAAAGGAGAGAAATCCCTAATCCTATCTCGATTAGGAAGATATAGATCTAACCCAAATGCAGAGAAAACTAATTAAATGATTGAGATTTCAATGTGTCTAGTTTATGATGAATATTGGATAATGAAATTATTTCAATTAACTGGTATTATAATTTACCAAACATGTTGTTTAGATATCTATTAACAATGAATGATAAACCAATAACATTAGGGATTATTTTCTTTCATAATGTCAATGGAAATTAAATTAGAATTACGATGACGGATTTCAGATATAGTTACTCAAAAATATGATTTAAGCTTTATAAGATCATAAGAGGAAATTAACAATAGATCTATGAAACAAATAGATTAGATAGCTAATCATGTAAGACATGAATTCATATCTACAATAATGAATAATATAAATCTACTTAACATGAATTAGCATACAATCAAAAAGTGAATTTCATATTAAAAATAATCGTATTTATAATACAAACAAACTTTGAACCTATCTACCTGTCTTTGTTCTTTGAATTTGATCTCCCAACAATCTTCTCCAAAGCATAAACTAATGTTGTTAAAAAGCAAGATTTGCAATAGTGCAAGACTATGCCTCTCATACACTAGTTCATATTTGCAAAAGATAAATCCCAATATTTACGATGGATATAATATTGATCCCTCTACCTACCACTTGAAACCCCTATTACAATAGCTATTTAGGAATTACAAAGATTGCGTAAGAGAGAAGCCATTTGCACATCTCACAAACCACTATTTACAATTTACAAGAATGAATTTCAAATAGGAGATTTATCGAAGAGTAATCTTGCTCCACCCATTTTCATTGGTCCAAATTCACTATTCTTCTATCGTTGGAGCAATCTCATTGGTTGAAATCATATTTTCCTCATCTCTTCAATTGTTTCCTAGTCAAAACCAATTAAATTCAATTAAAATACAAATTAAAATCAAATATTAAATCTAGAGAACACAAAATATCTCCCAATCAAAACTTAATTAAATCACATAAATAAGAGTAAATATGATTTTTTTCATCGGTACTTGTAAATATATACCTAGTCAAAGCTGATAGCAATTAGAATGGATCTTTGTAAGCGAAGTTATGAGCATAGTAGCAATGTGATTAAACTCAAAAATTAATTTTGTTTAAAAATTTGGACTTCAACTTATTGCTAAATTTTAGCTCATTAAATGATCAAATATTTTAACATACATAAATATTATTCATAGTTTTGGTATCGAACTAACACAGGCACTCATTTGGTCCCACTTCAACCACCAGTTAACAGGCTCCCAAAGGGTTGAGGTATCAAAGCTGCCATAATTCTGGAAAATTTGCTGCCGCAAATAAAAATAAGAACTTTTTAATTAAAATGTAATCCTAAATTAAATCCGATTATTTCTCAACTAATAATAATTTAGTATAATTACAAATTAAATTAATTAATAAATTAAATAAGATTAAAGTTAGTGGAAATTAATTATATTATATTAACATTATAATTAAATTAGATAAAAATTATAATATAAATTATAGTTAAAATATGGTTATATTTTCTTATTAACACAATATGTTATTAAAAAATGTTTAAAGACAAAACAAAAACAAAAAATACATGGCGCGCGACATATGTGGAAATCAAACGTGATGAGAGGAGGAGCTTAATGTGTGAGGTGGAGTAGGTTTGGAGGAATAAGAGTAAACGCCGTGAGGATGATGGAGAGGCGAGAGTTGAAAGGGTGCCTAATACAATAAAAATGGTCACGACGTAAACTCCTGTCAGGAAGTCGAGGAAGATTTTATATGCGTACAAACAAAAAAACGTTGATACAATCTTCCAATATCCAGATATCAGCTTTGGAATATCAGAAAATTAGTTAGAACTTTAAATATCAGTTTAAATTGGGGTATTAAATATTTGGTGGATTTTAGAGTTAGTAGGTGAAGAGTAGGATTTATTTGAGTGGAATTAAAAATTCTACAAAATTAACATACGTTATTTTGAAGAACTTTTGATAATTCGGGTTTTGCAATTTATTTTAAAATTAGAAATTGGAATAAATTGCAGAATGTGAAGCATTATTTAACTATTCTCACGTTTAGCTACGCGATTTTGTAGAACCATTAGTGAAAAAATGAAAAAAACGATGCATAACTGAATTAATATTTGCAATGAATTACTCATTTAATTACAAAAATTAAAATTTATACATTTTGCACATTTTTTCCTTTAAAATGGAATGAAAAAATTATATAAACTTTAGGTATCGTTTGCAAATTGGATAACCAAATAGAGGCCATGTCGATGAAAGCTTGTTAAAAATTAAATTCAGCTGTTGAAAAAATCAATAAATCTAATGAAAATGAAAATTTGGAAGAAAATTTGGGCCACTAAACGAAATAGAAAATCATAAAATTTATTGCTTAAAAATTAAGTAAAAATTCTTTGTGTTGATAAATGACTTTAAAATGAGGGTTAGGTTTTCCTACCAAGGTCGATGTTACACTAGGAAGAAACAATTATCTCTAGTTAAAAATAATGAACTTTATTTGTAGAATTCAAAAATAGTGGTTCACATAATCGTATAGTATTCACATGGGTCCCCACATAAATAGATTAATAAATATTATTTGAAAAAGATAAGTATAATTAGACTTGAGATAAAACTCATGAAACAGTTTATATTAAAAGTTTATTTTAAATTTTCCTGCGTGAAAATAGAAAGGTACGAGATAGGGTTTTTTGATAAAGCATATATCCATTGTTGTGAATGGTCTGGAACTTTAATTTCACTTTACAAGGGGCACAAAAGTGCTACGACGCAAAGTTGTCTTTTGACCATACAATCTAGCCCCACGCGAGTGAGCATCCATGTACAAACAGTTAACGTTGTTCTCATTCTTCCTCTTTGCAATCAACCTTTTGATCCAACGCATTTGAAAGCTTTATTTTATGGCGTATACGGGTGAAGAATTGGGATGGTAATAAAAACATGTTAATACTGGATATAATGCTACATAGTCTTGACTCTGGTCTAACACTACAATTATCAATCGGAAAACTTTTAGTGACAGGTGGAGGGATCATTAAGTTGAACTCGCGTCATTTATTTCCTTTGAAAAGTTAAACTATATTACTTCTTTGAAAGGATGTTCTTCCCTCCATGAAAAATTTTTTAAAAGCAAGAGAGGATGTATGGTTCCATAAAGATATATCTTTAATAACAAATCTAAATCACCTAAATAGAGAGAGTAAATATTTCGTGTATGCCAACTATTTTTGTGTGAGAAAAATGTCCTTCCATATAAATCTTAGCATAATCATCAAAATCATGCAGTAAATCGAGATACAAAGATAACAACGTTTCCAAACTTAAGTAGAAATTAACAAACTCCAAAATAATGTAAAAATTAAGAAGGTAAAAAGCTAAAATAAAAATCTCAAATTTAAAAGATAAACCCCAACAAAACTACTTATACAAATGTCTCAACAAAATAATTAAAAAGATATAATCATGAGAAATGGTTATCTTTTTTTGAGAATCTAGTTTTATTTTATCTGCGGAGTTATAAGCGATGAGACTCTCAAAAAATGTAAATGGTGAATAGCAATGTTGAGAGATAATAAGGTAACGATAAATCACGTACTACTACAAATTTTCTTGCTTGAACGATAATCCCGCATAAAATCATCTTAACCATTTTCTAATAAGAATTAATGCTCAAGGAATAGATAAAGGTTCATACAACTACCAAATTTAGTTGATTCGATGAGGATCATGATCACTTCTCCAAAAAACTTCAAGGGCAAACTAGATAAAGGAGAATAAGCTTTCAAATCTCATCTCGTAGAGGCATGAAACGTTTATGGAGAGATGTAAAAATAAAGTTTTAAGATCAGGTAAAAAACTCAAACACACAAAATTAAATCAGAAAGAAAGAAATGAATGAAAGTGGGCATATGAAACTTAGCGTATGGAGAATTTCATTTAATCTTAGCTAGGATATATCATCTTGTCAAGTAAAAGATAACTTCTTCTTCTAATTATGAATTAAAAGCATGAAGAAGTTAATTTTTTCCGAAAATATTATCGACCCAAATATTATTACTTATTAAATCTAAATCAAAGAAAACAATAAACTAAAGAAAAGAAAGAAATGTTTTTTGTTCAAAGAAACATAAAATAAAACAAATCCATCATAAATGGGAATGATGGTATGCTTCTTTATGAATTTCAACGTATGATTGTTCTCTTTTCTTTTTCCATTCTGAAATCTACATCTGAATCCAAAAATATTGAAATAAATTCAAAAAATACAAATAATGTAACAATTATGTATATTAAGAGGAATTGAATCTTTATATGATAAGTATGAAGAGATATATCAAAAATTTAAATAAAAGAAAAATTCAAACGATGAATTAACCATGGTCCATTACCTTTTCCATTTCCAAATTCCTTATAAATTGTTGGATTACCATAGTGGTTTTCTCAAAAGTTCTTTGAAAATACAAATGTGAATATGTGCACTACTAAATGATTATTGCGATATATGAAATGAGCATCCAATAGTGAGAACAAAAGCAAAATATAAACAAACCACAACCTGATGATAATTTCTTATTAGTCAAGAATATTGATGAGAAGAGTAAAAATGCACATGTGCACACATCATGAAGAATGTATATCCCAAAATCACAAATTCATATGAGGAATGAATACTTGTATTTGATGAAATTATAATTAAAATAGATCCAATGTCTTAACCACCATTATAACATGAATGTAGGGATATATAAATACAAATATAATCGAAGCAAGACTTCATGTGAGACATAGTGAAACATAAAAATGAATTGATCAAAGACCTACGAGGATATTTACACTCAATAAGATGAAGTTTTTGGGTTTCCTAGAGAGTCCAAGTCGAAAAGGTACAGGGCTCAAGGTTTCCAAAAAATTTATTAATGGGAAAAACTCTTATAAACAAAGACGCTTACCTCATAATGTTTTTCAGTGAAATTCATTTTCGAAGATTAATTAAATTTCACCTCTTATATAAGAAGTACCGATATTTAGAATATTAAAGGGAGGCAAGATCTCGTAAATAAAAATAATTTATAACTTTCTATAAATAAATATTATAATATCAAATATGTCCGATGAAAATTTATTTTATTGCATAACATATGAATATTGTATATTGGGCATTCAAAGTATCGAAAGGTAATCAATGTCAAGTAATATTTTTTTAAAATGGATATGATAGCTTGTGTCGATTAATAAATTAAAAAACAACTAAATTTCATTGATAAGAATAATATTTCGAGGAAAGGAGTCGAAAGATTTAATATAATATGAGAATAAGATCAGTAGTTAAATATCTCTGAAAACCTTCTTTGAAGCTAAAATTCAACTTACAAAACTTGTGGGACCACAAGATTCCAGAGAAATACGTAGAAATAGGGGCCATTTCCTTTCAACTAAGTATAATGACATGATATTGAAGGAAAAGGAAATATGGATCTCGAAGAGTTAAATATGAAGATTTGTTTTAAATAATTCTGATATAATACAAATCCATGAGTCCAATAAGCCAAAACATTTGAAATTTTGAGAAACAAATCTCAAAAAAAATGAAAAGAAGAGGATCTTGATTCCAAACTTGACCAAATTAGAGGCTTTAATTCCCTTTGGAAGAAAGGAATATGTCTAAAGGGAAAATAATATAAACAAGTGTGATGCAATGGTTCAACTCAACTTGTCAATTGTAAGATTCAGAATAGTCATAGATAAAATCGTGGATAACATCATTCGTTGCAGACGTTTTGTGCAAATTTTCCTTTTTTCATAGAAAATCTAAAAAATAAAGAGTGTAAGCATTTCATTTCAGCTACAAAATATGTTCATTGACTTATATTTCTAAGTGGAAAAACATGAATTCACATGTGTCTGCACACTTGAGCATATCGGAAGAAAAATATCATAGAAATCACTTGGCTATACTTTTAAAACATGTGATATATTTCTCTTTCGAAGGGGTTCATTTAAAGATATGCATCCATGAGTATAGAAGGGAGGGACATCGGAGGTTTTGTATCAGAGACACAAAATCAAATATTTAAAAGAGTGTCACCCGATATGGAAGCTTCGATATGGAAAGGAGGAGTTTATTGGAGGATCGGAGATGAGGGATATCAACATATCGGAGATGTTGTAATATTGAAATATCAACAATGTAGTGATATAAAAGTATTGGAATATCAGATGATTGGGATATTAGAAGTTTTGAGCCGAAAACACTTTATAAGTTATGATATTTGCGAAGGTCGATATGCCAAGTGCTAGTTGTGGGGTCGAAAACTCTTAAAGTTTTTAATTTAAAGGAAGTGCCCAACTCAACTTTTCCTTTTAACAAAAACCCCTTTAATAATTATATTAACTATCAAAAATATTTTATCGGAGAATGATTTTATAGTAAATTTATTATGAGGATATTTAGGATATTATAATGATTTGATATGAATCTTCTGATGATGCATTAAAGGCTTATCGAGGTTTTAATAAATAGAAGAAAAACTAAAGAATACCCAAATTCTTACAAACCAACAAATACTTCTCTAAACATGTTGCATATTTATAAAGGGTTGGTTGCTTGCTTATTTTAAGTCTCGAAAATCAAGTCAATGAAAACCCACAAAAGAAATAGTACATACATAAGAAATAAACTATGAAAAGAAAAACTAACAACATATGAAGATGAACTTGATAATACATACTTGGAATAATATTGACTGTAAGTTTACCTCATGAATCTTCAAGTTCTTCCATGCATTTCTCAAAATTCACGTATGTTTAACCTCATCTCCTTATTTAACCTAAAATGCTAAGTAATTAACTTCCAAAATGAATCAATCTTAAATTTACATCATAGGACAAGAGTGTTGAAAATGAACCTTTTCGAAAATACTTGCGAATCAAGAAATTTCCAAGTCATAGCAATTCCTTGGAATTTCTTCATATATGATTTTATTACAAAACTTTTTAACAATGTGACAATTTTTTTTGCAAAAGAAAGATAATAAAGTGGTTCAAAAGTGTCTATGATCCAACTATATAAGAACTTTCATATGTTCTAAGCCACTTTTCCAGAACATGAAAGGGGATGGCAAGAAAAACTCAGATTCATTACTTGTTTATTAAAATATGCTATAATGAAATAAATGCAAACAAAAAAGGAATATAAATCTAAATTAATATATCCCTATTTTTAACCAAATAAAAGGAAACATGACTAGGTATAGTCATACTTCCAATGTAACAATTCTCTCATTCTCACTCCTACATGTATATACAGGTCAATCAATAGGAGTAAAAATGCAACTAAATTGATAAAAGAAACACTTAGTCTATTATATACAACTAACAAGTTCAGAAAAATAAACTTGTTTAAAAAATTATTACCTTGAAATTATTCCAAACATATGCTTATAGGATCATGAAAATCAAGATGTATTTTAGTGAATAATTGGAAGAAGTTCAAAGGAAGAGGAAATACCATGTCAGGTTTGAATAATAAACTTTTAAATGTGGAATCTTGTTGAACACTGGAAAAGTGAGAAATATTTCTGAGAACTGGAACTTGTAGATATGATTGGACATTTAGAAGATTTATAAAAGTGTCACATTTTTTGTTAGAATGTAAAGATACACTACCAAGTGCCAGAATTGATGATGAAATTATTTGAAAATAAAAAATAAATCAAGCAAACATGATCCTCAAATAAAATTTTAAAATAAAAGGTCGTTGATGTTAATGTTTGAAATTCTAAAATTGGTTTTCATATACACTTATCGATGCACTTGATGAGTGTTGAAAGTTTGAATGCTTAAAATTGCAATACAATGTGCTCAGAAATTCAAAAATGAAATTCGAAAGAAAAACAAATTCAAACTAAAGGAACTGAAAAAGAAGAAAATTCAACTTTACATTAATGTTACAAATAATGGTATAGCATGGTTGGGATTCATTTGCAAATAATTATTTCCCACAACAATCAATAGAAAATTCTTTTACAGGAATGCGAATATTTCAAGCTTATGATCCAAAAAGGGCATTTCATCACTGTAAGAATCAAAAATTGGAACAGGTTCTTGAATACCAAAATTAATATGATGATTGAATGTTTGAAAATTAGAATGGACCGAAATAAATCCTTCATTAAAATTATCTTTATTTTCAAAAACATATTCATCTAAGGAATCAAACAATGACATTTTCAAAGAGAAAAGAGTTTGAGTATTATCATTGTCGAATTCATCATCGTAAGTAACATCATAAGTGTTCTTTTCTTCTGAATTAAATAAATCAGAACTAGGAAAGTGACTGAATACCAAATTAAGAGAATCTTGAGGATTATTAATTGAATTTTTGATTAAATTTTCTCTACCAATATTTAATAATTCATTATTGATATCAGTTCCTCTGTTTTATAAAATTAAATTTGAATTTAAAGGGATTGTTGATTGATCATGAATTAAATTAATATTATTAAAAATATCGAGGTAGAGAGAAAAATAGGAAGTTGAAAATATATACCTGAATGTTTCTCTATGTGTAGATGATTTGTGATTTTCCATAATAGACAATTGAGATTCTTCATGCATTTGATCGATTTGCATATTGTTGTTGAGCTACTCCATTAATTGAAATTTATTATTAATAGATTGTGAATTAATTTTAGCAATATACTGTGCATTTCCAACATTCTTTGGTTGATTTTTTTTTGTTTATTTCTACTAATAAATTGTGCATTTTGTTGAAATTCTACTTGATCATCATTATGTAAATTTAGAGCATTTATGGCATTTTTAATTTCAATTTGCGAAGAGTCGAAGTTTTCATTTTGAGTAAGTGTATCACTATTAATAAAGGCTATACTTTCTAGTTATTGATATTTATCACAAGACATAGACAGTAAAGTCCTGAACCATCTAATTAATTGGAATTGAGGAGGTAAATATTTGGAACTAAATTGCATTAAAATTAATTTAAATATAACATAAACATATCCAAAGTATCACCTTCCATCCTATAAAATTATTCTAAAGGATCACACACATTTTGGCAATCATATTCTTGAAGCATGTGAAGGAAAATATTTGAAAATTCATCTCAACTATGTACAAAGGCAACTGGAAGTGATAAGCACCTATCTTTGGCTTTTCCTGTCAAAGTGCGAATAAAGATCCTACAAATAATATCTTCACCAATATTTAAATTATTGCAAATAAAAATAAATTGAAGGAGATGGCTAAAAGAAGATGCCTATTGTATTTTACCTGAGATTGGATCTTGATTGACTTTACTGGAGTGGTTTCTGGATGAGGTCTAATAAAGAAATTCCAAGGAAATTTTGACATGTGGCCATAATAAATATAATAAAATATTCAATAAAACAATTCAGGCCCTCCTTCACTACAAGGAAAAGACCCTCTAGCAGATTTTTTTGAGGAACCCCTTATAAAAATATCCCAGATATCTGTTTGTAGTGAAGGTATCTAAGGAGGTTGGTGGGTAGAGGTTTTTGTGGATGATTTTTGTCTGGTGCATTTCTAATCATAAACCTCATCGGTGTGTTTCTAATCATAAACCGCACTGGTGTGTTTAACTCACAAAACACAGGTGCGTACTACAAAATAGCATGCCAAGACATCATGCTCTCCATCCAAACCCGCCCGGTGCATCTCATTACTGTAGCACACCAGTGCACTACGCAAAAATAGGCCCAGTGCGCCTTAAAAACCTGCGCTCAAATAGAAACAGGCTTGGTGTGCTAGGCATAAACCATCCGGTGTGCCTCAAAAACCCGCACACGGAAATAGGGTTAAACAAAAAAAAATTACCAGCCAAAAAATCCACATTTTCACTTATTCAGTGCTCCAGAGCTCTCAAGCACCGGTATGAATTTCCCTTCTGTGAGGCGCCCTGCCATCGGTGCTCCCATTTCACGCACTGTTGTCATCCATTGCCCACCATCTCGAGTTCGAATTTTTGAAAACTGTGGGCAAATTTAGTTTTGAAAATTCTTCAGCAAATATGCCTCCTCAACACCCAAATGTACAGGTATTTTACTTCTTTCTCAATAATTAAACATTTTAGCGGATTAGATTTATCAAAAAACTTAAAATTTACCATCTAAAAAAAAAAAATTCTTGTGCAGTGCACTCGAGTTGTTCGGTTCATCCCGTTCATGGAGTTGCCTGTAAATTTACAGGATGCACCACGAACAGTTCTAACAAAAACCGCACTGAGTTCGGTGTAGTACCAAAAATGCACACCATTTTTTTTTTTAAACTTATAAGGTGGTGTGGTCGTTTAAATGATAGCACTGTTGACTATGTACCAGTGTCGAGAGGGTGGTGTGTTGACTAAGCTATCAGCCCCGGGGCGGATAGTTCGGTCAGTGCACCGCCCTCTGGACACTGGTACATAGTCAACGGTGCGGTCATTTAAATTACCACACTGTTGACCATGTACTGATGTTAGGAGGGCTGTGCACTGACTAAACTATCTACCTCGGGGCACATATTTTGGCTAGTGCACCACCCTCTGGACACTGGTACATAGTCAACGATGTGGTCGTTTAAACGACCACACCATTGACCGTGTATTGATGTCAGGAGGATGGTGCGTTGACAAAACTATCCACCCCTGGGTGAATAGTTTGGACAGCGTACTGCCCTGCCAACACTAGTATATAGTCAACGGTGCTGTCATTTACAGGACTGTACTGTTGACCATGAATTAATGTTGGGCAGCGTGTTGACCTAACTATCCGCATGTTTTGCAGTGCGCTGCAAATTTCCATGCGCAATGAGGATGGTGCGTGATAAAAACAGATGCACCGGTACTGGTGCATAACTATTTTTTTTAGTGCACCGAATGTTTTTTTTCAAATATATATATATATATATATATATATATATATATATATATATATATATATATATATATATTTGTAAATACATTTCTAATTTAATAAAAAAAATGTATTTAATATGTGAATCATTCAATGACATCAAAGGAGAGAAGAAAAGGAACAACAAGAACATATGGCAGACTAGTATAACGTGGTTCGCTTGTGGGAGACACGAGAGAGGGAGAGACTTATATACCCTCACCCTATTATGGTAGCCACCCAGTTGGTCCTAAGGGAGGTAAGTCTTCTCAAGTTCTATGAGGAGGTTACATCCCTGAAGGGCCATAATGGGTTATTGGGAGAGATCATTTTCAGGTGGGATGCCCACTGACAGGCTTTCTGTGTTAGTCCTAACCAGTGGTACATGCCCACTAAGGAACACACATATTTTATTACTGGCCTATCTATGAGAGGGCAGGATTTTCCCTCGTTCCTAGAGGTCCCCGTCAGCTATGAAATAGGGAGTTATTTGGTGTACTCCCAGAGATACATTAGCACCGATATACTTTCTCTTGTAGGTTTCCAAGTCTTTAGTGGTCAATTATGAATTGCTTCATTTGGTGCAGAGGAGGTGAGGTGCCTCTCACTATTATTTTCAACCATTGAACACCATACCAGTGAGGGGCAACATATTAGTTTCCCACTTTTATTTTATGTGGATTCTTTATTACAGGCACCACGACTTGTGAGGTGGTCTGCAATTTTTTTGCAGCAGGTTTGTACAACATTAGATAGATGTTGTTCTCATGCACATGGCAGGGTGAACTTTCATTTTTCTTCATATTTATTTTGTTTATTTTTTGAGAGGTTTCCAGAGATGAGGCCTAATTTTCAACAGCGTCGTAGGCTGATGCTACACGTATGGATGGATATTTAGGGCCAGATGATGCCCAAGAGGGGCGAGTCTGACTTTTCCGCCAGGGTATCTCATGATGCACTGTATTTGCTATCTAGTGTTGATGATAACACCTTCACTATGGTGCCATGTCCATATGCTAGTTTGGATTGGTGAGGGTGTGCCAACATCCTCTTCACACAGGTTGAGCCACCAGATGAGAAAGGTAATATTAGTGTTTTCTTTAAATTTATTCTAACACATTATTTAACTTCTTTTATTAAATTGTTTAATCAAATTGTATAATTATTTTTGTGTACTTATATATATTTTGTAGATATTGGGTCATTTATTGGTGATGAGATTCCACCGCAATCGAATGATCCAGGTGTAGATCTTGCTGATGAAGAGATGGAAGATGCGGAGGATCAAGGCGGTGACAGAATTGGTCCTCATGATGAGGTGCAGATACCAACGGGTGTGAGGCGTAGGCCTAAAACTCAATTTAGGATGGAGTTAGGTGACCAAATCTGTTGAATCCTAGTTGAGGAGGGAGTCAGGCCAGTTACTATCATAAAGATACAAGTTGATGATAGACTGACATATATATGGCGATTCATGCCTTGTGATATGTTGACCATGATGCGGCATATCGTTGGAGCTACCATATTAATAGCACGAGCGAGGAGGGTCGGTCGACGTAGGCGTGGTGGAGATGCAGTACGTTGACAGAAGAGTCGCGCATCATCTAATGATCATGAGTGGAGTGATCATCATTATAGTACTCCACCTCCTCCTCCACCTCGCGCTAGAGATTATCATGGTGAGAAGCCTGCAGAATCCAGCAATCATGATCATGAGTAGGCACCTGATCCTAAGGAGGGCACAAGTCCATCTGAGGAGGTAGGTCCATCGACTGAGTAGGTCGCCTCACCATCCATTGATCAGGAAGCTGGGCCATCCATGAGTCATCATGAGAAGGTAGTTCCTGATCACCATGAGGCACCTCCAGATCAGTAGGCATGTGATCGACACCTATCTGAGCATGTCGAGGTTGCACCATCGACTGAGTAGGCCTTGACTATTACTACTACTATTGATGTACCACCAGCTAATATTTGACATTTATATACAGTTATATTACAGTTGTATATTTTTGACATTATATATATATATATATATATATATATATATATATATATATATATGGTCCATGTATTTTATGTTCATGTTGCAGATATACTTAATTTACATGCTGATGGTCATCATGATGTGTATATTGTTAGGTCATGTTAGATATGTTCATTTAATGTGCATCTTGTAGATGGATGTGTATGTGATATAATTTATTTGACATGAGATGTATATTTGATGTTTGTGTTGTGATGATGTTATACAATACTTGTGTTTTGTTAGATGATCATGATCACGATAATTAGATGATGTTAGCGAATTTGAATGTGTTTTTTAGTCGAATATCATGTTTGTACGATGGTTATCATGATCATGATGTTTATTTTTAATCTTAAATCATGATATTTATTAAATATTATGACGTGATTGTAATTGAAATTTTAATTTTACTTGTATGTAAAATTGTAATTGTAATTGTATGTGAAATTGTAAAATTGTAATTCTAATTCTAATTGTAATACTAAATCTAATTGTATGTAAAACATTTGTAAAATTTTAATTGTATTAATGTGAAATGATTGTAATTTTAATTTTAATTGTAATTATATGTAAAATTCTAAAATTGTAATTGTAATTGTAATTTTAATTGAAATTGTATTGTGAAATTGTAAAAGTGTAATTGTAAATGTATGTATTATCATCATTCAATTTTATTAGAATTTTTAAATTTTTAAATTTGTAAAATTGTAAATTAATTCTCAATTTTGAACCATAACTACCATAAGTAAAATGTATACCATAAATATTGTTAAATTACCATGATTTTAAAATTGTAAATTTGTATGAATATAAATAATTGTAAAATAATAAATCTAGAATAATATGAATTTTGTAACATAATAAAATTTATAAAATAATAAAAATAAATTCATATACTTTAGAATTATCATTATTTTATTGTGATCTTACATACCAAAAACAATAGTATACATTTTGAAGATATCATTCACACACATCTAAAGAAATCAGGTAGCATTATTTTAGGAATTGACATTATAAAAAAAAAGAACTTTATACAGTACGCCATTTTTTTCGAGATCAACATAATTGAAAATTATCAAGTGAAATTATTTTAGCATTAACACAATGAAAATAAAAAAATAATTCAAATACATATTATAATGTTTCAAAAAAAATAGTCTTAGTTATAATGTAAATAAGTCTTCTTCTTTACAAAAGCCCATCTTAAAAAGTATAAATTATGAAATAACACATGTACCATATCACTCTCGATTCTCATGATCACCCTCATTATCTTCGAGCTTGCTTGGCATGATAACACTATTGTTCTCAAAAATATGTTTTGATCTAGGGTCATGTCTCAATACGAACCACCAAGCCCTATCCAACACGTCTGGGTAAGAAAACACCCGGTTACAGTGTTTAGAGAAAACATAAGGCTCCTTAGATTCATCCCACATCTTTCCAGAGTTGATACATATAAGCCTACTATCGTGATCTTCCTTTACATTATTCCAATCAAAGGTGTCCCACCACTTGCACCTAAAAATAACACATTGGAAAGAAGAGAAATCCACTTCAAATTTCCAACGTAACCTAACGTCCCTCATACTAGGTTTTGATCACGCTCGCTAGATCGACTAGATTGATCGAAATCGACTTCCACTCCATATTCTTGTGTATTTTTTCCATCATCGGCATTTTTGTGAAAAATGGTGTCCATATGCCCACATAGATGGGAACAAATTCACGTATAAAAAAGTTAAAAAATCATAATGCCATGTGTCTTATAATAACCTAATAGTTAAAATATGAAATATAGATGTAATTACATTTCAAAGGTTCATTGTTAAGTTGTAAATGTACATAAATATATTATTATTGAGTGGGTGCACCTAAACCCTACGTTTAGTGCATCCTCTTTAGCATGCCGATAATGATCGGTTGCACCGTATTTCTCTCTGACTTGGTCAGCAACCCAACTGTTGGGGCATATTTTTGGCATATTTTCTTTTAAATGATCAGGATAAGGCATACTTCTACCATTCAATTGTTTGAATTCTTTCTTGTCACGATCCCATTCCATCCTCTTTTGTTCGTACAATGCGGCCCACGGTTGTGTCGCTTCAAAATTGTAAAGAACAAATATATTGATTTCTTCAATTTCTACATTCGCTCATGAAAATAAACCGACATATAGTACAGATGAGATAAAAATATAAATTATATAGAAGTTCAACATGAATATTTACTTTGTGTAAATT
Source organism: Pinus albicaulis (assembly GCA_034641835.2). NCBI lineage: Eukaryota > Viridiplantae > Streptophyta > Pinopsida > Pinales > Pinaceae > Pinus > Pinus albicaulis. The sequence goes on along the minus strand of CM076576.1, from coordinate 700,779,161 downwards.
TGAAAAATTATAAGTCACTTACTCTTTATCAAGATCTTTTTTCCATTCGTTTGGAGCAACTCCCCTTCTCTTTTGTCTTCATCGCTTTCATCATCCCAAATCATCACACCTAGTTTGTGGTTGATCTACTTGATGTACTCATTGGCATAATAGAAAGACTCATACAATATGCACCCCTCTGCCATAGACCCCTCAGGTTTTTCCCTTTTTTGAACAAAACCTTTCAATTTCTTCATGTACCTCTCTATGAAGAACATCCAACGATAAGAAAATACCCCAACTAATTCAAAATCATCTATTAGGTGGATTAGAAGATGAACCTACAAGTCCATGAAACTCATCGGAATTTCCTTCTCAAACATACAAACAATATCAGCTATCTCTTGATGCCACCATGGAATGATAGCCACATGAATATCCTTTGACATGATCCAGCGTACAAATTCAGATAATTTAGATATGGCACATCCTAGGTTTTGGGGGACATCATGTTCCACACACCCACTCACGAACAAATGATAATGACATTGCAAAGTTATAAACACATGCAATAATATACAAAATTAGTTATGTTTTATGATCCCTGCATGGCATAAATTTTTTTAATATAACAAATAATAAAATCATGCTTTTGACATTATACGTACTCTTATAATATTCAAATGTTCATGTGACTTAAACCCCAAAAAATGGTCATCCATGGTGAAGTACCATCATAGTGAAGACCCATATGAAGATGTCACGCTCACACCCATTATAACTTCCTTTGCCAAAGAAAAATCATCTTTTTTTTTAAATCCATGTGAAATCACCTTCTTTGAAATACCATGAATTAGAGGGACCAGTGCCTACCTCTGATCTTGTACTTTCTAATCGTCTTGGCCAATTTTTCTTTTTAGTTTTTGAAGTAATAAGATCTTTTCTAATAGCCAATGTGTCACTTTGTTTTGATGATATGTTCTTCCATAAAGAAGATGAAACGTTTTTAAATATATGCATTGGATCTAATAAGTGGGTAATCTTAACATGCTCCCAATATGGGAGGTTATAAAAGATATATTTCCTTTTCATCCCAATGGGAAATTTCTCAACATAAGTGTTGAATAATTTTGGATCATCGAACATAGGCTCCCCATTTGAATCGAACATTTCTATGAACTCCTTCTCCTTCTCTCTCTCATATGATCTTAGCCATTCAGTTGGTGTCGTTATTGGAGGCCATTAGGTTCTCTCTCATTTACCATTGAAGTGGATGCTACTCTTCTATAAGGGTGCTCTTTTGGGAGGAATACCCTAGAGCAGTCATACACTAGCTTTCATAGGTCTTTGGACCATATAGCTTTCAGAGAAGCTCCGCAACATTTACATCCAAAATACCCTATTGTTACAAGACCTGCGAAATTATTGTATACAATATATATGCATGGCACGTTAAAGAAAACCATGAAGATCATAACAATTAAAATGAATTAAATAACTAATATACGAAAGAATATTGTGACGTATATAAACAAATCAATAAACATGTAATTTACTAGAGAAAAATCCTAAGCCTGGATAATCATGTGTCATGTAAACACATATTCCATACAACGTAAAGCTACTCTCTACTGTGATGGGTCTTGATACATTGTATACATTTATCCCATCCCATAATTTTTTCAATTAATCTATCAGTGATTGTAAGTAGAAATCCATATTCTTCACTTGTATTCTACCAAGGACTATGCGAGACAACATAAGATGTTCATTCTTCATGGACAACCATGGGGGGATATTGTTATCGATCACTACAACAAGCCAAACTGAATAGCTGGTGTTCTGGAGGGAATATGGGTTGACACCATCCATGGCTATGTTGAGTCGTAGACTTCATACTTCATCCTTTAATTTTTTGGGCCATTTATCCTCTATATGCTTCATGGCTATTGAATCTGTTGGTATTTGGATAACTCCAAACTCGCTTATGTGTGAATCCTGTCATCCCTAAAACATAGGTAATTCTTTGCAATGAAAGAGGCTTTGAATCCTTGGGATTATAGGCATGTGCCTCAATATCTTAAAAGGAGGACCACATGGTTTACCCTTATTTTTTTATTTAGCATACCTGTCATGCCCACATTTCGTACATATCTCTTTGTCTGCATATTCTCCTCTATATAGAATATAATCATTTGGAAATGCATGATATGATATTTACTCAACACCCAACATTTTCAACAATTTTTTTGCCTCTTCTTAGTTACCGAGAAAGACATTATCACTCGAAAGAACCTTATCTTTGAATAACTTGTAGTTGGTGATCATGGACAATATTAAATGTACATTAATGTTTATATAATTATTAACGTTCATAAAATTGACCATTTCTAATGTTAATTGTGTGATTATATTTCTCAAAATATAAGGGAGGACTTGATGGTCAATTACCTCAAAATTTCTAAGAAACATGCATTCGACAAGCCAAAATTTTCTTTCAAGTTATACAGTAACATCATTGTCCCTAACTCAATAGAATTTGACTAGCCGTCAGGTCCAAAGAGAGGGGTGGTGGAAGAAAATTTAAGGCTTTTGAAGAAGCTATGAGTGATATGAGCATCATCCCCCAGTTGATCATCGTTATGGAATGCATCTAACAACATTGTATCCATGGTAGTCATATCCCTTAAGTAATCATCCATATGAAAATATATTTGATTGCCTCCATTGCCAGCTTGTGAAGAACTACTATTGTTGTAGTCATTCCTAATTAGTGAATCTAGACGTAGTGAGAATTTAATAGGTTCTTGATTCAGCCATTCTTGGCATCATTCCTCTGCAATTTTTTCTCTTAATTTAGCCTTCTCTCAATTTGACATTGTCGTGGGGTGCAACAGAAGATGGTAGGTAGGTCGATCATCATCACTAGAATCCTCATAATTTCAAAAAATATATTTGAACATGATTAGTACAAAATATATGATATCAATTAGTAAGCACGTTGAATGTACTCCCAAGAGATGCTGGGCTGGTGCAGACTGTACTCCCATCATGGACTACCTCACATCCCAGATCTCGCCCTCAGGTTACGATGGAGCCTACTCTGCGGACCACATCTATCCCGGGTACTTTTCCTTCCAATGTCTCCTTGTTTACTGATTGTAATCTTGTCTTACCATCTTGCACTATTCTTGACAACACATCTGGTAATGTTGTTATCAATCAGTCCTCTTCTACTAATAATACTTGCATACCATTGACTCTGTCTGGCCATACTCTGAAACTCCCCTTGGTATGCTGCACCATTGCTATGGCTCATCCGTCACCCTCACCCATTATTCACCACACCACTGCTGAACCCTCCTACTGCCACTCATCCTCCTCTTCGGAGACCCCCTCATCGCGTCATAACTATTATCTTAGATCACTCTCACTTTCACACTCGGGTGAGACTTTTGGTATTGGACCGGGTCTGGACTGCATCCCCAACAAGACTCGTGGTCGTCCTTCTACATTGGCGAAGGCAATCAAAAGAGCCAATCTCGAAGTGGAAGCTGGCACTCAATCCTCTCTTATGCAGGTCCTTAGAGCTAGAAGACCCTTATTGACTGTTACATCATGATTTTCCTCTCCTTCAATTGCAGGGGTCTGGCCAACCCCGAGAAGAGATTGGCCCTCAGGGATTTGATAGCACAAAAACCCATTAACATTCTATTTCTTCAGGAAATGCTCGGTACAGGCCCTGTTGTGCAGGCTACCTTGACTTCTCTTCTACCTGATTGGACCTTCATCACCCTTGATGCTTTTGGGAGATCTGGGGGCTGTGCATTGGGTATTAATGACAGGACCACCCGGATGACAAACTGTTGGGGTCGGACTGGAGTACTGGCTATGAATGTCCTTTTTGGAAATTCGGAGATGGAATTTACCTTGATCAACATTTATGGGCCCTGCACAAACAGAGAGCATTTCTGGACCTCCTTAATGTCTTGTTCTTTGCTTGTTCCACCCCACATTATTTTGGGCGGTGATCTTAACTTCTCTTTAGGTATTTCTGAATCTTGGGGCCCCCAAGCCACCTCGGATCCTTTGGCTGAGTTTTTCAACTCAATGCTCGGTGCCTCAAATCTTTTTGACATTAAAACTACCAAGATCCAACCCACCTGGAGGAACAGAAGGATTGGAAATGCTGCTTTGGCCCGCAGATTAGACATATTTCTCATTAAGTAGTCTCTCCTACCTATTGTGACTCATGCTCATCAGTGGGTGGGGATGGGTGGTAAATCTGACCACTCTCCTATATATCTGGAATTCGAGTGTGGCCCTAACAGGGCTCGCCCCCCTTTCAAGTTCAATTCTCGTTGGTTGAGAGACCCTGAATACCACCTGATGGTCACTCGGGCCTGGCAGCACTGTGGCCCTTTGAATGAATGTGATCTGGGTCGAATCATTAATGACAATCTCAACCACATTAAAAACCTTACCATTCAGTGGGTTCGGAACAAAAAGAGATCGGAGAGAGAGGCTCTGCATAATATTGAAGATGAGATTGCCCGTCTTAACAATGTTGATTTGCTGGGGTATCGAACTGATGATACCAGGGAACAATTAAATGCTCTTGAATCAGAAAAAGCTAAATTTCTGAGACAAAAGGAGGAAGACTGGAGGCTTAAAATTCGGGCTATTTGGTTACAAGCGGGTGATGAAAATACCAAATTCTTTCAGCAGCATGCAAATGGTCGTAGGGCTGCAAATGCCATCTCGGAATTGTCAGATAACAATGGATTTACTGTGAAAACACAGTCTCAATTATTTGACCTGGGCACCAGACATTTCACAAACCTTTATAGGGCATCAAATTGCATTGATCTTCCGGACATTATGCACATTACTCAGCATTTCAAACGATTTGTGGAACAAGAACAGATGGATGACCTCAATGCACCAGTTACATTGGGCGAACTTGAAGGTGTATTGAAATGGTTCAAGCGGGACAAAAGCCCTGGGCTTGATGGCTGGCCCATTGAGTTTTTCATACATTTTTATGAACTCATATCTTCTGATATGTTGACTATTATTGAGGACAGTAGAGTGCGTGGCAGGATATATGATGGGTTCAATACCACTTTTATTGCTCTTATACCAAAATCGGACAAACCGACTAGTTTCAATGAATATAGACCAATATATCTGTGTAACTGCATCTATAAGATCATATCCAAAATTATTGCAAACCGCATCAAGCCTTTCCTGTCTACTCATATTGAAAAGGAACAATTTGCATTTCTGAATCATAGGCAAATTCATGAAGCTATTGGTACTGCCCAGGAAGCCCTTCACTCCATTAAGACCCTACACCAGAAATCCACCATTCTCAAAATTGATCTTACTAAGTGTTTCGGGGAAAAACACCCTAGAGGTTTGTTGGGTCAAAACCTCCACAGATCAGGGCATGCTATTCAGAAGGACTCGCACACAACCACACTTAAATGCTAAAAACTAGATAACAGCAATAGTAGAACTCACCCATAGTCCTACGTTCGATGTAGATCCCACGGGGTCCAAACCCCCAGCAACCCTTCTTCCTCTTCAACCTGAAAAACAAGAAAGAACGTGCACGGAAACCTAGTTGTACAGCATATATTGCTCCTAAATGTTAGTGTAATCCATGTGAAACATTATGTAAATGATAATAAATGCTTAAATGATAATCTTTTCACATATACAAGTAAACATTAACACATAAGTTCAGGAACAAGATGGTTCTTCATTATTGCGAATAGCATGTACCGAAATAAAAAGTGGAGAGATCACCTGAATCCTTCCACGATCTTCGAACAGATCGTCGTCCGGATCCGTCCCGCCCTTGCCTCACTAAGATACTTTCAAGACTTGTGCACTCGAGATGGCATATAAATGGATGAACATCTCCAGGAAACAAGGGTTTCCTGTATAAATCTGGGAAAGTGCAGGAGGCACAGGAAATCAGACTTGAATTAGGGATTCCAACAGAGTATAATATCTATAAAATTTCTCTCTCCCTTAGGCCATGCACATGAGGGGCTTTTATACTCCCTCAAAGTAGTTTCAATCAGTTGGAAACAGTTGGCCACGTGCTAGGGTGGTTGAACTACTGGAGTAACCATCAACCCAGCTCGAAAATAGGGATTTTTTATATATATTTTTAATGATTTTAATGGAAAACGCGGAAAAGTACATATGGACTCGCGTATACATGTGGAAAATTCTGGGCATAACCGCGTATGGGAATTTTAACATTGTTTTTTAGTGAATTTTGTTCAAGTCTGTAGGAATGGGTGCCCAAAGCCATAAAGACAATCATGAATCACATGAGGGTGAAAAATGATGCTATAACAGATGCCCCCTAATATATGAGGTCAAAAGGGGTACATGATGGCCGAAATGTATTATGCACATAGAAAGAACTTCGCAAGGACAAGAGAGGACTTCACCAGATTTCAGCCTGCCAAAAACCAATGAAAGAAAACAGAGAGTCAACTCATGCTGAGGCGGGAATACCCATGCTCAGTCAAAAATACATCATATCGAAAGTACAGAATAGATCCAAAATGTATACAAGTATAGCTGAACTGAAAGTACACAATGAATCATATGAGCATGGCCCGGAAGTACAAGTCAGAATCAATGTCCAAGTATCACATATAGAAAGCTGATCAATGATGCTGAAACTGGATGTTTGATCATATAAGTAACTGAATCTCCAAGTACCAAATCATAAGGGGTGGAACTCATGGTACAATCACGCAACTCGAGAGCCAACATATAAGATGCTGCTGTACTGAACCGCAACATATAAGGGTGAACGGCATCACTGGCAGAAACTGGATGGACTGTCAAAAGTGAACCGAGAAATGTTGATGCAACCCGAGGTCTTCACCGATCACGACGGCACAATTCTACACAATGGGAATAAATGAGCTGAAGTCGACCATGTGAGAAATTGTTGGATTACCGGTCAATAATGTATACCGTTAACCAACGCGAGACAACCCACCAATAATGAAAATGAGTGTCAAGGTGCCCCAGTACAATCTAACAAGTGTGAATAAATGCGTTGAAGTCGAACACTTGGAAGAATCTACCAATCAGGAGGCAATGATGAATCCCCACTGTCGATAGCGAAGAGTCTGCCACTGATGACTGCAAACCCTAAGGTACTGACAAAAGACTCTAGACCTTATTCCCAGAGCAATGAGTCGGAGTCAATGGGAAAAGATCTGCTGGAAGGAAGGCATTAAGGCATCCCACATCAGTCCAGCGCGAGTGTAACCCGCAGGCCAAGATTTGGAAGGAATCGGACGAAGTAGAGTGATAGAACCAAAACCGAAGTACGTTTCCGACATGCACAAGATGAAGCTAGCGCACGGAAGAAACCCTCTGAACCAACCAATAATGAAAGCTGACACAGAGGCGAGATATCCACCAATAGGGTCAAATGGAAATCAAGGTACTGCACGAATCCCAAGTGTGATAATGTATGCTGACGTCGAACACAGGGGAAACCACTCAGTCAAAGACCCATAATGATGATCAAATTCTGAGCACAAGGTCACCTATCAATGATGGAAATAGGGCCAGGGTGCGGCTCTAGGTTTTCTCTCAGAGCAATTTGTCGTAGTCAATAAGAGACAAACCCGCTAGCAAGAAGTCAATGGAGACCTTCTTAAACCGGCACGAGCAGAAGACCAAGACATCTGATGTGATAGAACAAGATACTGACAAGACCGGGAAGGCCAACTGAAATAATGAGTCAAGAGACACTGCAGAATGGCCGACTCTGGTTAGACTTCCCTTGAACAAAAGCACAACTCGTGATGACCATGGCAGTAAAAAGTGACACTGTATAAGTCTGTTATGCAGGAGGCAAAACAAACTCTCCATATGATTGGAAGAGATAACCAACCGGAGGAGGACTGACCAGTGAAACAAGGCAAAGGCTGAACCTAGGTCAAAACTAAAACCATCCCAAATGAAGGAAATATATAAGTGTATGTGCTTTGTTCAAGGGCGACAAACTGACACTGTACTACCATCAAATTACGAAGTTACATCCCGTTCCCGCTCTTTTTTTTATATTTGATTTTTTTGTCTTTTTCATATAATAAGCCCGAAAAAGAATAAAATAATACTATGGTACAATGGATAGAATGAGTATCAAGAAACAGATGCACTAGTTCCTGGGATTGGAACAATCCTATGCTCAATGCACGGTGGCGGAAATTGGTAAGCGATACTCAGAGGAATGTTCCATCCATGGGTAAAAGGGTGTCAAGTCGTGATAGCCAAGTGCATGCAATGGTTAACTTGTACAGATAGACAAGGTCAAAAGTTGGCTTAAACATTGAGTCCAAAATGAAGCCGGCTAAAGGCCAGGATAAACAAGTAGCCAATATGCAATGCAGTAATACAACTCAACAACACTAGGGAGCCTCTAGGGTAATAGCCAGAAAAATGATAGTGAGGAAGAAGAAGAATGAAGCTTCAACACATAAGTCATGGCGGGACTAAAGAGGACTCTCGAGCCTACATAAAACGCAGCATGGGCAACAAGTGATAGCGAGGAATTAACTAGGAAGCCCATGTAAAGGAAGGCTCTACCACCAAGTTATGATTAAATAATCGGCGAGTGAAATGGGTGTAATTCTCATGACCTGATGGGATCGACCCTATGGCAAGTGATCAGAATGGAGGCTAGTATGCAAAATGCAACGTAAAGTGGGTTCCCTAACCTATATGCCAGTGAAGATCATATACCTGCCATGACGAGTCAGCAGTCATGGATCAAAAACCGGAAAAAATCTCAAATTCGTCAAAATGTACCTGAAAATATACCAATCTGGGCACTTCCAAGCATCCGGGTTATGCAGCTTAAGATAGATTGAAAAAAGAAGCATAACAAATTTTTGTGAAAATTTTTCAATTTTGGGCATAAATAGACAAGTTACCTCATATTTGGTTCATTGTTACATTGCTGATTTGGGAAAAAGTGCTCTGGAGAAAAAGCCTCTTTCGTCAAAATAGGAGCAATCGACCGTCGAACTTCACCGAATTGGTCAGGTAAGCTCTTAATTCATCCTTGCTATTCATTTTGTCCGTTCATAAGTTAAAAATTAGGGATTTTCACCGTAGAATCATTTGCTAAAAATCACGGGTTTGCACATACGCGGGTTTATAATGACCAAGTCGCGTATATACACGATTATGCACAAAGAAATTCGCGTATGCGCAACCCAAAATGAAAAATGCGTAGCTAATGAACGAATTATTGAAATTTTGCAGGATGACTATATCTTGGAGAGAGCGTGAACACAGTGCCATTGACAATGAAGTCATGCAGGATCAAGTATCACTAAATATTCTTCGGAATTGTGGATTGCTCAAGTTTTTCAAAATGCCAAATATGAAGAGTAATGTCCGGTTGCTCGAAATGCTTGTGAACTATTGGGAACCGGAAGAAGACTGCTTCATTATAGATCAAATGCCCATACGCATCGAGGTGGAAGATATCTATTTTATTACTGGACTCTCCCGGAGGGGGGAGCCATTAGACTTGCATGGTAAGCCTTTGGGAGGGCTAACCGTGGAAGATTACGTCCACGTGTACTGCGTAGAGGGTTCCAAGAAAGTTGGAACTCAAATTGCGATCAAAGATTTAAGAGACTTGCACATAAAAATCCTCCTTTTTACCATTGGCAGGGTGGCAGGATCTGCTTCCCTACACCAGGCATCCAGGACTCAAATGAGTATAGCAGTGGAATGCTTAACTCATTTATATGATTGGTGCACGGCTCTACTGATGAAAATGAAGCAACAATTGACTTCTATCCGAAAAGAAAAGACAAAACATTTTGGATATGGTACAATCTTGATGACATTCTTCTTCAAGAAGATTCCTAGGCTGAGACCCAAAGTGATCTCTTCTATCAGCAGCTCGAGAGATCCAAGAATTGCCCGATGGGCTGACTTGATGAAGAGATTGGGGGGAAGTGAAGTTCCCCGAACCACTTGGGATGATGAGTTCTTCCTTTGGTGGAGAGAACAAATCATCGCTGTGGAAGACTATCCCTATGCCGAGATGGATTTCCGAGGCGATCCAGACCTTGTCCTTCCACCAGGCGTGGCATGGGGCACAGTCGGTAAGTTTGCAATTTTTTGACTTATATAATTTTTTTGGATTTTTTCAATATGTATGAAAAAATAGGAAAAACAAACATGTTTTTGATTGGATTCAAAATGTCTTACAATTTTAAAATGATCATGAAACAGATATTGGACTAGTTCGACCTGAGGGTTACCCATGACATAAGCGTCGTAGGGGCAAGGCGGATACAGTAGACTCAGACAGAACCCTCCATGCCGTACAGAGGAACTTGGAGGGGTTAACCCGCCAAGTTCCTATGGCTGCAGTGGAAGATCTGCCCGAGGCCATCCAGAGGCAGGTAGTAGGAGTACCTCGCGACTGGGTACGGTTATTCCGCCGAGTTGCCACCATGATCGTGTTCTATAGGAACACAACTTCTAGGCAGGGACCACAGGAGTAGATAGATATGATGTATCAGATGACTGTATATTTTTTGAGACTGAACATGATCGGGCATAAGCCCTATTTTTTGTACAACTTATGGATCCAAATTTTGTATAGTTTTTTGAACATTATGATGATATATATACAGTGATGTTTGATGTGATGTGACAAATGTATAAAAATGTATGATGCTTTTGATGATTAAATTTTATTGTATGGAATGATTAATGTGCTAATCAATGGCTTGATTAGCTAATGAGTCTGCCATCCAATTGTCAACTCGAGGAACATGAATAAAAGTTAAAAATCGAAATGATCTTTGTAACAAACGTACCCTCAAGAACAACCGGAGTAAAAATGGATCTCGAAACCGATACGTATTGTTCAACTGCGACACCACCAGCTGAGAGTCCAAGAAAACTACCAACGAATCAACACCCAAAGATATTGCCTTCGAGAGTAGATAAACAACTGCAGTGTATTCTGCTATATTATTGGAAGCAGGACCAATGCAGACTCCTCTTGATACTAACAGCTGACCGGATGGATAATGAAGCACCCAAGCTGCGGAAGCCAAGTTCCGGGTGTGTCTACTAGCACCATCGGTGAAACCAAAATGACTCATGACATCCAAAACAACCTGCCAAAGCAGATCAAAAACATCACCATCCCATCAAAGATCGAAAAACAACCAGATATGTACAAAGCAAAACTACTATATACAAAAGCAAAATGTCAGGCTGAAGCCTAGGCATAATACTTTTTCAAATAGAGCCCATTTCTGGGCTCCGGAAACTCGTTTCCTTCAAAATCAACCAAGGTATATGCTCCTTTTTTAAGGACTTTTTTAACGATGAAGGGGCCATACCACATAGACTTAAACTTTCCTGCCCCCAGGGCATCTTTTTCTTGGGCATAGACCGAAACAAGGTCACCTTCCGAAAAAACCCTAGGCTTGACCGCCTTATCGTACTGAACTTTAACTCGGTTTTTATGTGCTTCATTCATCGTGGCGGCATCCCGACGCTGCTCATCGAGATGTTCCAGATGAAGGAGACGTTCTTCAAGACTAGAAGTTTCAAGAAGAAGTTCAACAGCTGACTTAAGAGAAGGAATCTCACATTCAATGGGAAATACGGATTCCAACCCGTGAACTAGCTGAAACGGAGTAAAGCCAGTTGCAGTTTTCACTGACGTCCTGTATGCCCAAAGTGCAGGATATAGCATAATATGCCAGTTGGATCGAGCTTTATCGATTTTCCTTTGAAGAATTGTCTTCAAGGATTTATTCACGGCTTCCACTTGCCCATTGGCTTGGGGATAATACGGAGATGAATGCTCCTGCTGGAAACCTAATTCTAGAGCCAACTTAGCCATCATGCTATTCTAAAAATGACTGCCATGATCAGTGACAATCTCTCTAGGAATACCAAAATGAGCAATAACTTGGTTGAAAAGAAAAAGAGCTGCAGTCTCACCATCATTCCCAAAAGTAGGCATAGCCTCGACCCACTTCGTAAAGTAGTCTACTGCTACAATAATGTACTTGTGACCTTTAGCTGAAGGCGGGTTACAAGTAGTATAATCAATACCCCACTTTGTAAAGGGACCGACAGTAATGACTGGAAAAAGCGGAGCTGGATGAGCGCGCATTTTTCAAGTATAAACTTGACACGGATGACACTTTTTGACCGACTCCATACAATATTTGAAAATCGAAGGCCAATAGTACCCAGCACGCAAAATATTTTGGGTTGTAGAAAGCCCAGATAAATGACCACCACAAGCTCCACTGTGGCAATCATTCAGCACAACCTCAGCTTCTTCGAGAGTTAAGCAGCGTCTCAGGATTGAATCAACCCCTCGACGGTATAAAGCATCACCAATGATCAAGTAATTCTTAGCCAAGTGACGCAACTTACGACGCTCATCTTTTGAAAAAGTAGAGGGAAACTTCGCAGTCTGAAGATACACAATGATATCTCCATACCAAGGATCCTGTGGAGAGATAAGAAACAAATGTTCATCCGGGAAGGATTCATCATAGACTATCTCTTCCCCACAGGGCAACTCAGAGATCAATTCCGCGAAAACCAATGATTTCTTGGACTTGGTAGACATAAACTCAAGATCAAATTCCTGCAAAATGACAATCCATCTATTGTATTTTCCCCCAATCACTCGCATACTGAGGACAAACTGAAATGGATTGGCTGCTGGCAAAACATAAGTTTTTCGTAGAAGAATATAATGTCGGAGTCGCTGCATAGCATGAACAGCTGTTAAAGCTAACTTTTCTATCGGAGTATACTGGAGTTCAGGTCCTACCAATCCTCGACTAAGATAGTATATAACATGCTCTGCAAGAGCATCATCCTCCTGAACCAGAACCATACCAATGGTAGATTCTGCTGCTGCAAGATACAAAAGGAAATCCTTGCTATAATCAGGTGGACTCAATAAAGGAGCAGAGGTCAATGCTTTTTTCAAAGCATCGAATGAGCATTGAGCGAAGTCATCCCAAAAAAATGGAACTCCCTTCTTCAACAATCTCATAAATCCCTTGGTAACTTCAGCATAATTTACGATAAATCTCCAAAGAAAATTAGCCTTTCCTTGTAGACTTTGAAGTTGACAAATAGAGGACGGGGGAGGCAACCGAAGTATTGCCTCAACCTTGAAGGGATCTACCCTAATCCCTTCCCTAGACACAATGAATCCCAATAACCGACCGGATGTAACTGCGAAAATGCACTTGTTCAGATTCAACCTAATCCTGTAGAAACGAAATCGTTCAAATATTTTACGGAGGTGAGCAGGATGATCCATTCTCTTTCAAGAATGAGCAGCTAAATCATCCAAATATGCCTCGATAATCTGTTTGATGTCATGGAAGGCGTATGACATGGCCCGTTGAAACGTAGCCCCAGCACTTTTAAGACCAAAGGCATCTTCTTGTAAGCAAAAGTACCCCAGGGACAAATAAAGGCAGTCTTATGCTGATCTTCAGGATGGATAGTAATCTGATTATATCCGGAGAAACCGTCCATGAAGGAGAAAATTTCATTACCGGCACACTCATCGATGATCTGATCTATAAATGGTGTGGGGTAATTATCTTTAGGACATGCTTTATTAAGGTCTCTGAAATCAATGCAAACTCGAATTGTTCCTTGTTTTTTATCTACCGGAACAGGGTTTGAAACCCATTCAGTCAAAGGAACAGGGAAAATGAATCCCGCCTTAAGCAGCTTCTCCACCTCAGCTTTGATAGTTGTTGCCTTCCTAGGATTGACCAGACGAAGTTTTTGCCTCATAGGCTTAGCGTTTTCGTAAGTCTTGATCTCATGCTGGACAATAGATGGATCTATACCAGGCATTTCCTCATAAGACCAAGTGAATACATCCCTATACTCTTTAAAGAGATTGGTGTAAATCTAAATCTCTTCAGGGGAACATTTAGCTTCGATGAAAACATTCTCAATAACATTGGGATCCCTGGAAATGTTCACCGGGATAGTTGGAGAAATCATAGCCATGTTCCCTTCAGCATATACCTGTGTTGGTGCTAAAGGGTTCAGGATTGGGCAAACAGGACCAGGAGACGGAGGACTTGGAAAACTCGTTTCAACTTCGCTCAAATCAGGTAAAAAGTAAGACCGATGATGCAAATCATCCCATGGTCTATCTATACCAGTCATAGCTTCCAGGATGGCCTCTTCATATGGAAGAGTGGTATCAAGGCAATCCTGGGCAGAAGAACTAAGTGTCCAAGCCGGAGCCACATCTCCATCCAACTCTTCCGGTGAAAGAGGAGCTGGGATGGACTCTGCAGAGTCAACAATAGACTGATAAGAAATCTCAGCTGCAGACATAGGGAATGTCATTCCACCCACTTGACCTTCCGCTAATCTGGCAGTAGGGGAAGGTAAGGTCCAAGGGTCCGAAAAATAATGAGTTCTGAAGAACTCTCTTTGAAGAGGAGCCCTGGAGGATGAAATTGCATTTATATGAACCGTAGGAGGTGGAATATCAAAAGTACCCATCAGGGAAGAATACATTCCAACCCCTAAATTCTCAACAGGCGCCTTAGTATTATCCAACTTTGGAATAGTTGAGTCAGTAGATGCATTCGGGTCTACAGGAGGACAGTCCAGTTGGTCCACTGTAACAATCCTCCCTTCGCGAGGGAAACAAATAATCCGAAAAAATGAAGATGCAATGGCATCCATCTCATAAATCCAGTTTCTCCCCAACAGAAGGTTGTAGTCCAAGCTCGCATCAACTATCTCAACCTCTATATTTACAGTTTTTTCCCCAGCACATATGGGCAAAGCTGGGACAATACCATGCGGTCTGTGAGAATGACCATCAAACGCAGTCAGAAGAGTAGCAGATGGAACAGCTGTGGGAGATCCAATTCCCTTCCAGCACGTGAGAGACATCACACATGTGGAAGCACCCTCATCAACGACCGTCCGAAAAATATTGCATTTCCGGTATGACAATTTGATATGAAAATCCATATGATGGGGGAGTCTCTTCTTAAAATTAGTCATATCGAAAGTAATCATAAGAGAGTTCTTTGGATCGACAACCCCAAGAGCAGTGAGCAGAGCACTGCGCTAAGCCGGACAAGACTGGAGCACCTCTAAAGCTGACATGGCACAAGGAATCTACGCCAGATCTTCCACAATAGAGTAGTTCTGGGCAGCCCTAGCATTTGGATTAATCGTTGTACGCTTAGTAGATGCTTTGGGCATCCGAGGTATAGGCTCAACAGTAGGCCTCGTAATATGAAGCGGCTCAGTAGCATCGGGAGCACCCTTAGCTTTCGAACACTCTTCTTCGCCATAATCATGGGATCTCGTAGCGACATCCACGTGAGTACTCATCATGTAAATGTTTGATGGAATTTCCCCTTCCTGGGTGCCCCCAGAGGAAGCCCCAGTATTTTGATTCGCACCAACAACTAGCTGTTGCCCTTGGGGGAAAGGGTTTGTCAACACAGCCTGGGAACTGGAAGAACCCTGCTGAGCTAACAAGCACTGCGCATCCTGAATTTTAGGGAAAAGGTGAGTAAGATGGTCTCCAGTACATAACTTGCATGGAAACTTCACTTTCTTTTTATCCTTTGGACCCTCACCAACATGTTCGTTGGTTTTATTTGCATTACCCTTCCCATTCTTGCCATTTTTCTTATTATTCCGTCCTTTCTTCTTCCCTTCAGATTGTTGATTTCCTTTGGGGTCAGAAGTTTGGATGACATTTACTGACAAATATTGGGAAGGCGATGACTCAGCAAGCACAACCTGACCAGAAGGAGTAGATTGTATAGACAATTGCTGCAATTGAGTAAGCAGGCTAGCTGCACCACTATTGATCGACCCAATAAGTCCATCACCATGAGGACCAGGTTTAGTTTTGGATAAATCTAATTTGGAGCGAGGAGCATTGGAAAAATATTTATGAAGGACCCCAGACTGAGAATATATCAATTCAAGCTGTTGGGCCCTAAAAATGGCCTGTTCCTCAGAAAATACCCCAGACAGGGATACATCCTTAGAAATGTCTGACTGCAGAGATTTCAGAAACCATTCCAAAAGGAATTCTCCTGGAATATGAGCTTTAATAAACCTCTTCCTTCTCCGCCATTCCTGAATATGGTCAGAAATGTGGGTTGTGTCGTCCTACTTAAAATTAGCTAGGATTTTAGTCCCGGCGTCATAACGGACAGGAAACTGGAAATGATTTAGAAATATAACAGCCAGATCTCCAAATGTAGCAAAACTGCCCCCAGTTAACTCAATATACCACTTGGCAGCGTTTCCAGTTAAGGTGCGTTGAAACAATCTCAACCTAATCAAATCATCGATCAAGGAGTTAGACGAACACCATAAATGGAAGGTGGTGATGTGGTCAGCTGGGTCCTCTCCATTCTTACCTTCAAACTTTGGAATGTCTGAAGGAAGTTTGGTGGGAACCAGAGGCCACCCCGGATTGTACCGGATCGGATAATTCATCAATTTCGATAGATCTGGCAAGTTTAACGTTGCCAGAAAAGGTAAATGAGGCGAAGCCTGAGGATTCCATCCTTGATGGGATGGATTCCCAACATTCTGAAAAGAATACCCTAGATTTGATGAGGCACCAGGTTGCCAAAAAGAACTCGTAGAAAAAGGAGAAGAACCTCCTCCCAATGCAGAGTTACCAAAGACCAGACCAGTTCCCCCTCCTAAAGTATTGAATGAAGAGGAAAGCCCCTGATAGGGGTTCAAGGCATTAGAAAGAGGGGAAAAAGTCTGATAAGCACTCGACGAAGGGAAAGAAGCATTCCCTTGGTGACCAGCGTAAAACTGATTCCCTGCCCCCGCTGTAGTGAATACAGGGTTCTATCCTGTAAAAGTAGTCGAATTCTGACCTCCAGACCAAGGGTTGAAACTTTGAGTCTAAGAAGTAAACGGAAAGGACCCTAAAGAAGGATTCGAACTAGGAATATGTCCAGTTCCGAAGGGGAACCCTTGAAAAGAAGCTGATCCACTAGCCATGGAAGACATGGGTGTAGATCCAGCTGCAGCAGCGGAAAATAAAAATGAAGGAATCCCACTAGTGGGCATTCCAAAACAAAAGGGAACAGATTGAGAAGCATGTGCTTGGGTGAAACCAGAGCCAAACACAGCAGTACTAGAAGCAATCGAAGATATAGCAATAGTGCCTCCTCCTTCGACAGAAGCAGGAGTCTGAAAGCCTGCAGCACTCACAGTTGAAGCCGCGTTCCCAGTCGTGGCCATCGAAAGGTATGAATAATATGGAGGATCTTCTGGTCTCTCTGACTCAGGTCCAATGTATTCAACAACGAACGGATAATCAGGAGGAAGAGGAGATGGAAGTGACTCAGAGGGTTGAGACACTTCCTCTACTTGTACTTCTTCTTCCTGCAGAAATAATACTCTCGAGGTGAGCAGAGCGCTCCTCTCAGAACCAACACTAGAACCAGCTACGAAACCTTCAATCCCTTGTGGAGGATCTCTCTCCACTGCGTCAAATGCCACAGGGTGATACTCACCTGCTAAATTACTCCTACACCTTCTTGAAGAAGGCTTTGGACTCTCGGGAGATAACCCTCGGATTCTCCTCGATTGACGAGGCGCTTGATCAGCCACTTTAACAAATTTTAATTAGACTCAAAAAAGTATAAAGCTAGGCAAGCTAAGAGCAAAGAGCACTCACTACAAAAAATCCCTGAGATACAATCAAGCAAACAACCTTTAGGTATTTCCGCTCCGGGTGATTAGGACCGGACACCAAAATACAAGAAAGCGAAATATAGGACCTCACGAAAGTAGTCTGAGATAATTACGGCCCAGGCCTACTAGCGAAGGTAACATAAAAAGTTACGCCGACCTCCTAACAACAGCCTTTGCCGGCACAAGTACCCAAGCTTCACAAGGGCACCCCCCAGAAGTACTACTGGAAGTGATACGACGTCTGCCTCAGGTACCACGGGTATTCCCCCCCGCAGTCACCTATGTGGAACCTAGGAGTGGCAACTATGGGCACCAATCCATGTCACAAGCTGGGCGGAATGGTCTTGAGCTTAGATCCAGCAAATCAGAGAGGGGGTATCTCTCTTCTCGGCCTTCACTTCCCCTCGCACTTGACTCTCTGGAGGAGAGCTTTCCCGGTCCACCTAACGGAGTTGGATTTCGCTCAATTAATCAACTTCTATGTTTTTGTTTGAGCGGCCTTGGAGAGTTAACTCTCCACTCACCTAATCCAAGGCCCTACAACCTAGCTAGTTGGTGTATGACACTTAATAAAAACTTGCTAGTTTCTTTTAAATTATAGCGCTTATTTTAATCGGCTGTTATATTAAGTCAAAGGGATACGGAAATGAAACTCGTGGTGTTTTGTGAGGCAGAAAAGAAATTAATAAAAACCAAACTACATGCAAATGCAGTAATTTCCTTTCGATGAAAAGAAATTTCTACAAAGGTTCTACGAGACTATATTTTTTTTTTCTTTTCAGATAACAAACTTCACACTCACAAAAACTATGAAAAAGACTAAATTCTTAAGTGCATCTGATGCAAATAACTAAAAGAATGCAAATTCTAAGATGCAAAAACTACTAAAGCAGAGAGAAATTTCCCAAAGATCCTTCAGTTTTATCTCTTTTTGGTTGTCCACAAAGCTAGTTCCCAAAATCAGAAACTCTCAGTATAAAGACACCAAAATTGCTTGAAAACAAGAGGACGAAACCAATGACAATTCCTTCCCAAACTCAAGTCAAAAACCAAAGGCAAGAAATCTCAACAAAGCTTCAAAAGATGTAACGCAACGAAAACAAAAATGCAAAACAAAAGCAAATGACAAAACAAAATGTTTTTTGAGCTTTTGAATTTTATAAAAAGAAGAGCTCAAAGAGACCAAGAAGACTATCAAATCCCAAGCCAAACAACTCTGAATTTCAAGCAAAACTTCAAAAATGCTCCAAATCTTATAGTGCCACTTTAGTAGCAAGATTTGTATGAGCAAAAGAAGACAAGAAACTCAGTAACTCAGCCTAGAAGAATAGTACAACCTTGCAGCAAACAAAAACTTCAAAGAACCAAGAAAGACTCTTCAAAAATTGCAACAAGTCCTAGTCAACTAAACTCAAGAAAACCAACCAAACGAAGGGAAAAAATTGAAGTGCACAGCAAGACACAAAGGTAGGAAAGAGTAAATGAGCAGAGGCTCTCTGTTCTGATAAAGAATAACAACCAAGAATCCCCAGGAAGAGATCTTGGTACTCGAACCAGAAATGCAAGCACTAGAAACAAGATTTGCCAGATAAGCTAGTTTTCAACCAAACAAGAGAGAGAAAATATCAATGACCACTTTCAACACAATACAGAGGATATAAAGACACTGCAGGAACAAGTCTCCACAGGCAGACAAGACTAAAAAGTCAAAAAATCAAAAATTTCAAAATTTACCCAGGCATACGCTACTTGACAGTTTTAAAACAAGCGTGCATACGTGACTGTGTCAAAGGAAACCCGCATATACGCGACTCACTTTAACAAAAACTACGTGTATACGTGTCTGTGTATAGACAAACCCGCGTATGAAAAGGTAAATAATAAAAAATAAAAAATATCAAGCCTGGATAAGGAACCAGGGCTTTAGTCTGACTGAGAAAGAGTTAACTGGACTGGAAATAAAAGTTAAAACTGTTGGAAACCTTTCAAACAGCTGAAACCACCCAACAGGGGAATCACAAAAATGCGATCCCTAGTGGAGTCGCCAGTTCTGTTTCGGGGAAAAACTACCTAGAGTTTTGTTGGGTCAAAACCTCCACAGATCAGGGCATGCTATTCAGAAGGACTCACACACAACCACACTTAAATGCTAAAAACTAGATAACAACGATAGTAGAACTCACCCGTAGTCCTACGTTCGATGTAGATCCCACAGGGTCCAAACACCCAGCAACCCTTCTTCCTCTTCAACCTGAAAAACAAGAAAGAGCGTGCACAGAAACCTAGTTGTACATCATATATTGCTCCTAAATGTTAGTGTAATCCATGTGAAACATTATGTAAACGATAATAAATGCTTAAATGATAATATTTTCACATATACAAGTAAACATTAACACATAAGTTCAGGAACAAGATGGTTCTTCATTATTGTGAACAGCATGTATAGAAATAAGAAGTGGAGAGATCACCTGAATCCTTCCACGATCTTCGAACAGATCGTCGTCCGGATCCGTCCCGCCCTTGACTCACTAAGATACTTTCAAGACTTGTGCACTCGAGATGGCATATAAATGGATGAACATCTCCAGGAAACAAGGGTTTCCTGTATAAATCTGGGAAAGTGCAGGAGGCACGAGAAATCAGACTTGAATTAGGGATTCCAACAGAGTATAATATCTATAAAATTTCTCTCTCCCTTAGGCCATGCACATGAGGGGATTTTATACTCCCTCAAAGTAGTTTCAATAAGTTGGAAACAGTTAGCCACGTGCTGGGGTGGTTGAACTACTGGAGTAACCATCAAACCAGCCTGAAAATAGGGAATTTTTATATATTTTTTAATGATTTTAATGGAATACGCGAAAAAGTACATGTGGACTCGCGTATATACGCGGAAAATTCTGGGCATAACCGCGTATGGGATTTTTAACACTGTTTTTTAATGAATTTTTTTCAAGTCTGTGGGAATGGGTGCCCAAGGCCATAGAGACAATCATGAATCACATGAGGGTGAAAAATGATGCTATAACACTAAGGCATTTGATCAGGTCAACTGGAGTTACCTTCACCTCATATTAATCCACTCTGGTTTCCCTCATTCGTTTATAAACTGGATTATGGGCTGTATTAGTCATGCCACTTTCAGCATTCTGATCAATGGCACTGCATCTGATTTCTTTCATGCGGGGCGAGGACTTCAACAAGGATGTCCTCTCTCTCCATTATTATTTGTCTTGGTTATGGAGGGACTCTCTGTTCTCATAAAAAATGCAAAAGACAGGGGAGAACTACAAGGACTCCGGATCAATGATATTCTACATCTTACCC
This sequence comes from Pinus albicaulis, assembly GCA_034641835.2. Taxonomy (NCBI): domain Eukaryota; kingdom Viridiplantae; phylum Streptophyta; class Pinopsida; order Pinales; family Pinaceae; genus Pinus; species Pinus albicaulis. The sequence continues at coordinate 700,758,038 of CM076576.1, read as the reverse complement.
GTCTTTTATTTGTGGACGATGTACTCATATTTCTGAATGGTACTAGACAAGATTCTGTTCACTTTGATTTGCTACTGAATTGCTTTTGCAGGGCCACAGGTATGGCACCTAATGGCACCAAATCCACTATTATCATGACTGGCTGCTCGGGACTGGAACAAGGCACTTCACTGAACCTATTTGACTATGTTTGCACTGATATCAATGATGGGCTAAAATACCTGGGGTATCATATTAAACCAAACGACTACAAGATTAAAGACTGGAACTGGATCATTGCCAAAATTGAACGCAGAATTAATGTCTGGTATAACAGATGGTTATCTAGGGCTGGCTGACTGATCCTCATCAAATTCGTGCTGGAAGCTATTCCGGTCTATTGGATGACTCTGGCTCGGATACCTATCGGCATTACCAATAGAATCAAAAGGATTTGCAGACAATTTCTCTGGCGCAACCAGGGGAAGGCCTCCACATTTGCTTGGATTGCCTGGGATCGCATCAACATCCCAAAACAATGGGGAGGCTAGGGGTTAAAATATCTGCATCACTTTTCAAAGGCTCTGGCTGCTAAAATGTGCTGGCACTTAATCACGGGTCAGAGCCTCTGGAAAGATGTTATTGTGGCTAAATATATCTCGCCTCGGAACCCCCTCGATTGGATCCGAGGCAGCACTGGACAGACACCTGGTGCATCTATTATCTGGAAGGCTATCAACAAGGCGACACACATCATACAGCTCGAATTATCATGGCAGATTAGCACGGGTGCTATGGTCCGAATTGGTACTGATTCTTGGTCTGGAAGTGGAGATTATTACAAATTACCTGTTTTCATCACCGAACACCTTGCCCACAGGAACATTTTCTATCTTGCACAGATTGTGGACTTGGCACATTCCTCTTGGCAGGGCCAAGCCTGGTTAAGTGCTGCTAACCTCGGGATCCCTCGGGCTGGTTCTCGGATTTGGCTGAATTATATTTGGGCCCTTAAAGCTACAAACATTCGCATCACTGAGCAGGCTGACAAATTGATTTCGGTTGTTTCTCCTCATGGTCACTATGTTCCTAAACTTGGATACCTCGCCCTAATTCAGCCCAAGGAACCCCCTATCAAAGCATGGTGGTGGCGTATTATTTGGAAATTAAAGGCCCCCAATAAACACAGAACCCTCTTCTGGTGCATTCTTAATCAATGTATACCCACCATGGATTTTCTCCACAAATGGGCATACCATGGGGCATCTCAATGTTGTTTTTGTCATGCAAGCTGTGAGGACACAACCCATATTTTCCTACAGTGCACTTGCATCAAAGAAATCTGGGCTCGAGTCATCACTGGCCTGGGTTGTAATCATATCTGGCAGGGTGGCACGCTTATTGAAGCCTGGACGAATTGGTGGAAGCACTTTGTTCACAGCCCTAGAATGCGAAATCTCCCACTGATTGTGGCTTGGGAGATTTGGATTGGGTGCAACAAACAGATCTTCAGGGATACACCTATTGACTGTGACCGCATTTGTGCAGCCTCAATTGCTACTTTCAATCTCATGCCCGTGGACAGTTTTCCCAGCAAGCCTCCACTCGAAACACCAGAAATTATTGACCACAGTCGTGCATGGGCCTATTTCGATGGTGCGTCCAATGCTACTGGCTGCGGAGGGGGTGCAATACTCTACTTAAATGATCATCACCACTACTATATCAGAATGGGATTGGGACCCGGTACAAACAACTTTGCCGAACTGCAATGCCTTAGACTTCTTCTGACATTTGCTCAGGACATTCACTGCAACTCCATCCATATTTTTGGTGACTCACAGCTTGTTAACAATTGGTTTAATAATCTTGCACTATGTCACTCGCACACATTGTCTGCACTGCTGCGAGAGGTTCATCATCTCAAATTCCTATTTGACTCTATCTCAGTGACTCATATTTACAGGTCTCAGAACAAAGTGGCTGACAAATTATCCAAAGAAGCAACGGAGCTAAACTGCGGTACCTGGCATTTTACTGAACACTCTGGTGGACAGGTATACATATATTTTCACCGGCCTTTTATAGAGGAGGCACCTGCATAGATGGTTGTTTTGCTGCACAGTTTTATTGGGAGAATTTTGTGACTATCTCCCTGGTTATTATTTATCGGATGTACTTTACTATTATATGGTCTTTTTGTTTTTTTGATAGTAAGTTAAGCACCGAGCTTACTATGTGAACTTTGGAGTCTTTCTGAAAATGTCACATTTTTTGGGACTGTTATAACTGTCTGCATGTAGGCAAGTGTCAGACTGCAATAGTCATTGGACTGATTAGTAGCACATTTCCAGCAATATGTAACATGTAATCGATCTTAATGAAACGTTACAAATTTTTTCTCTTTGAAAAAAATGTTGACAATGCATGATTAATTGGTTTGACGTTGAAATAATTACATTAATATACCAAAAAATTATTATTACCATCATTTTCCTAGGATTGTGGCTAGAAGATGCAATGTTACAATTGGCAGGGTGAAGCAGATGTCCAGTTTCATCTACCAAATGCACCTTGCGGTATGCTACTCCTGATAAGATCTTCCAATGTTTCGGAGTTGTTTGAATATTTTGTGCATCTGAACTCGATTTTGAATCTACATGAACCTGCAAATTTCCATACATTAATTTTATTCAACTGATTGACATGGATAAAAAAATAAATTCAATTAGATAGTAAAAATATAAATAAAATATGAAATAAATATTACATCTCGAGATGGATAGGGAGAACTTTGAGATGGACGTTGAGAAATATTATGGAACGAGCTGGATTTTAAAGAATTTTCCATTCGATATAATTATGATATTTTCTCCCTGAATTTGACAAAAATCAACAATAAATTTTGGTGTACACACCTAAAAGTAATTTCAGTGCCTTAAAAATGGACTTATTGTTATCGGTGCTAATGTAGAATTAACCGCACCGGTGCATTTTATTTACTATGCACCGATGCTGAATAGCTGTAAATAAAAAAAGCACAACTTTTTTTTTTTGAAGTGAAAAAAAGCGATAAATTAAAAAATGGGCGGCAAATTATTTTCGAAAATCTAATTTCATAAAAAAAAATTCTTTAAATAGTAAAATATTTTCATTATTTCATTATTTTTGCAAAAAAATTTAGTGAGAGATTTGCAAGAGAGACATACCTGGAGCAAGAGAGCATGATAGCACTGTGGAGCAACAATATACTTTCAAAAATAACTATTCAAAGAATCAGAATTCCAAACATCTAGTGATTCAAACCCTATAGCATAGAATTTCAAACCATCCGATGATTAAATTTGTTAGGTACCTATCTTACTAGTATAGTCCCTTATTGTTGCTAGTGTAACCCCCTTATTGTTATTGTTGTACCCCTGTAACCCCCATATTGTTATTATCTTTCCCTTACATTATTATTGTTAGGTCAGCTAGGATTACATTGTGGCCCCATGGACTCCTACTATAGAAATGAGGTTTTGGTCATTTCAATCATCCAAGAATTGTTCATTTATGTAATGTATTGGAGTTTTCCCCCTCAAAGTAGCTGATTTCTAAGGCGTTGATCTCTCTTCTATTCTATTTTGGAGTTGGTTTCATAATATTTAGTATCGGAGCTTTGGATTCTAGGGTTTTGCTACTCCAAAAAAATCACCGTGGAATTTGCGCAATAAAGTTTTTTCTACTAAGGTTTAGAAGCTAAAAATTTTACAGAGCGAAGTTTAAATCCTGAGGAACGTCGTGGAAAAAATTCAGATCTTGTTTCGCAATATTTTTGGAGATATGATCTGTGCAAGTTAGGGATTCTTGCAGGCTCCTGAATTTAACCTAAACATGTCATCATGAATTTTTCTCTACAAATTTTTATCTACTAGGGTTTAGAAGCTAAAATTTTCACAGAGAGAAGTGGCAATCCTGAGGAATGCCGTGGAAAATTTTCAGAACTTGATTCACCATATTTTCAGACATATGGTATGTGGAATTTAAGGATTTTTCAGGCTCCTGAATTTCATCTCAAAGAGGTGACCATGGGAAAATCGTCATAACTCTCTCTCTGTGCATTGGATTGGAATTTTGTAAAAAGGGGCCACAATTTCACAGATGGTAGTTTCTTTTGTATCAATTTCAGAGCCTAAGGAGGAAACAGTGAAACGTGGAAAGTTGTACAAGTTTTCTCCACAGAACCAGTCGATAAGTAGTTCATCGTAAGAGATTGGGAATACCTTTGTCTTAAGGAATCCAAATCAGGTCAGAACTGTGGCATTCAAAAGAAGATTTAGAGGGCTACTTCAGGGCTAAATTTCAGATATTGAATATCCTAAATTGTAGAGATAATTCAGTCTCAATATCGAGCTCCTCAAAATCAAGAAAAATGTGTGTGTTTTTTTTTCAAATTGCATAAGCCTTGTTTGAAAATTCAGTTTTAAGTGATTCCAAAGGCCTATTGAGCATAGATATCAGTATTGGGTTCTAAAATGCCTCTTAAAAAGAATTCAACACCCATTAATCCCTCAAAGTACTCTACTATGACTCATGAAGATGAAGATTTTCAACATGATCTATCAAAATTACAAGAGCAAGTGCACCAAATTTCGCTCTCGCAAAGAGCAAAAAAAATGAAATGGAAGTTTTGAAGAAAGGAGTGAAAGCGATGATGGATGATTTGAAGAATTATTTGGATGGGTTGAAGAAAGACATGGAGCTAAGATGGATGGCATGGAAGCTAAGATGGATGACATGGAAGAATAAATTAAAGACAACATGGAAAAAATGATGAAAGATCTAAAAGTAGAAATGGAATGTTTGACAAAGTTGATACAAGAAATGTTTCCTAATGGCGAAAATATGGTAGAGGAAACTTATGATGAGAAAAAAATAAATGTTAATCGTGATTTCATAAAATCTAATGTTGGATGGAAGGACCACCATATTCCAGAGATGGATATGAGGAAGTTTTATGGCAAGGATCCCGTATCATGGATGCTACAAATGGAACAATATTTTGATCTCAATAATGTGAAAAACACACAAAAGGTACGCATTGAAACTTTACATTTAAAACAAAATACATTTGTATGGTATCGATGGCTTTGCTCTCATAAAAAAAAAATTCACTTGGTCAATTTTTACGGAGGAAATAATAGCACATTATGAAGATACAAAGAGAAACACCTTCTTTATCCAATTGATAAATCTCAAACAAAAAGGTTCAGTGGGGGAGCACAGTGAGGACTCCAAAAATTGAATATAAGGGTAACTGATATTCTAGAGGAACACATGGTTGATGTCTTCATAGGGACTTTAAAGGATAACATCCAACATGATGCTCACATTTGGGAACCTGATTCATTGGAGAAGGCATTTAGGTTGGCAATAAAAATTGAATGTAAAATTATGGTGACAGGAAGCCTACCACTCACATCTATAAAGATGGAAGTGTTGCTACTACTAGACTTCCACAACCTACAAGGTTGACACCACAACAATTGGAATAAAAAAGAGAAAAAGGACTTTGCTACAGTTGTGATAGCAAATACACTAAAGGCCATAAGTATGTCGAGAAGAAATTATTTTACATATATTGTGAAGAGAAAGAAGAAAATGAAGAAACTTCAAAAGAAGAGGATATACACAAGGAACTGACCCTAGAAGAAGAAGAAATGAGTCCATCCATTTCGTGTAATGCATTGGCAGAAATTACCATTCCTCAAACTCTCAATATAGAAGGACATATCAAGAAGAAAAATTTAATATTGATGATTGATTCGGGTAGTACCCATAATTTTATTTATTGTAAGGTAGCCAAGGAATTGAATTGTTTCCTATAGCCAGCACCAGAATGTCAAGTGATGGTTTCAAATGGAGGAACTATAAATTTCTCTGGAAAATGCCATAATATCAAGCTATCCATGGGGGAATATGTATTGAATAGTCCAATTCTTTCCATTCCAATGGGAGGTGTTGATGTTGTACTAGGAGTACAATGGTTACAATCTTTGGGGACAATAGCTTTTAATTTTCAAGAAATTTTCTTGAATTTTTTTTCAAAAGGAAAGGAAATTGAATTATGAGGTATCGCATGGAAGCCAGGAAAGATAATAAACTGTAATTTCATGACAAAGCTTTTGAAGAAAGAACAATGAGTCTTAATTGCACAATAATGCTCACTAGAAGTTCCAACATCAAAATCATCTATTTCTCTAGATCTCCAAAAATTCTTGGACAATCATTCCAAGGTTTTTGAAACTCCCAAAGGACTCCCACCTATTCATGATCATGATCATGATCATGCTATTCATTTGATTCCAGGAAGTGTTCCTCCAAACATCAAGCCTTACAGATATCCTTATGTCCAAAAGAGCGAAATTGAACCTATGATTGCAGAAATGTTAGATGCTGGTATAATTCAACCTAGTAAAAGTTCTTTCTTTGCTCCAGTAGTATTGGTGCACAAGAAGGATGGATCATGGCGCATGTGTCCGGATTATAGGGAGCTCAATAAGCTCACTATTAAAGAAAAATTTCCCATTCCTATGATAGATGAATTATTGGATGAATTACATGGAGCAATTTATTTTACTAAGTTGGATCTTCGTTCAGGATATCATCAAATTAGAATGAAGACTGAAGATATTCTGAAAATAGCATTTCGAATTCATGAGGGTCATTATGAATTTTTGGTCATGCCTTTTGGCCTTACCAATGCACCTTCTACATTTCATGGGTTGATGAATTCCATTTTCAAACCCTTCCTTAGAAAAATTGTGCTAGTATTTTTTGATGATATACTAATCTACAGCAAGTCTTGGAAGGATCATGTTCAACATGTTGACAGGGTGCTCAAACTATTGGAGGAGAAACAATTATATGAAAAAACATTGAAATATTTATTTGGAGTACAAGAGGTGGAATATTTGGGTCATATTTTATCTCATGAGATTGTTAAAGTAGACCCTAACAAAATTAAATCCATTAAGGAATGGAAAGTCCCCACAACCATAAAGCAGTTGTGCTGATTTCTCGGGTTAACAGGGTATTATCGCAAGTTTGTTAAGAATTATGGGAGAATAGTAGCACCTCTAACAAAATTATTGAAGAAATATGCATTTTCATGGACTCCTGAAGCAACTAAGGCCTTTGAACATCTTAAAGAGGCAATGTGCCTAGCACCAGTATTAGCTACGCCAGACTTCACAAAAACCTTTATTGTGGAATATGATGCCTCAGGAAATGGAATTGGTGTTGTTTTAATGCAAGAAGTAAGACCCATACAACATTGGAAATACAACATTCACTAAAGAAATGGTGACCTTACCTAATGGGAAGACACTTCAAGGTAAAAACTGATCATGATAGTCTTAAACACTTTTTGGAACAAAGACTATCTTCGGAAAAGTAGAAAAAATGGGTCACAAAGATGTTGGGTTATGACTTTGAAATCATCTCCAAAAAAGGGAAGCTAAATGTTGTTGCAGATGCACTCTCAAGAAAGGATGAAGAGGTGGAAGCATTGCTTTGTGCCATTTCTATTATCCAACCAGATTGGATAATCAAAGCAAGGGATGAATGGAAGAAGGATGAATAAGTGTGGACACTCATTCAAACTTTGTAGCAAGATCCTAGTACATCTGATACATTTATTTGGAAAAATGATTCCTTATAATACAAAGATCACTTATATATTTGCAATAATTCCCAACTAAAACAAAATATTCTTTTGGAATTGTGCACTTCTCCTTTAGGAGGACACTCGGGATTTTTAAAAACTTACCACAAGGTGAAGAAATATTTTTTTTGGGATGGCCTTAAATTGGATATTCAAAATTTTGTGGTGGAATATTTGGTTTACCAACAAAATAAAGTTGAGATATTTAAGACCTCAGGTCTTCTACAACCTTTATCCATTCCAAGTCAACCTTGGGAGGATATTTCAATGGATCTTATCACATGTTTACATAAGTCCAAAGGAAAGAGTGTCATCATGGTGATAGTTGATAGACTTACCACGTATGCACACTTTTTTGCATTATCTCATCCATTTAAAGCAAGTGAAGTTGCTACTTCATTTATGGAAACAATTCAAAAGCTACATGGAAACCCGAAGATTATTGTAAGTGACATAGATCCCATTTTTACAGGAAATTTTTAGACAGAATTATTTTCTTGTTTGGGTACTCAACTAGCTCATAGCTCATCTTACATCCTCAATTTGATGGTCAAACTGAGAGAGTGAATAAATTTTTTAAAGGATATCTTCGTTGTTTTGTATCTAATAATCAAGCACAATGAGTCAAGTGGTTACCTCTCACTGAATGGTGGTATAACACTTCCTTCCATATGGCAACAAAAATGACCCCATTTATGGAACTTTATGGATTCATCCACCATCCATCACATATTATTTAAGGGAAAATTCTAGGGTTCAAGCATTGGAAGATCACATCGAGCATCAATAAGAAGTTCTCCAACTCTTAAAGGATAACCTAAATTTGGCACAAAATCGAATGAATCATCAAGCAAATCAACATCGCAGCGAGATAAGTTTTCATGTAGGAGACTAGGTATTTTTACGGCTACAACCATACAAATAAATGTCCCTCAAGCAAGCTAAGAAGGATAATAAATTATAGCCAGAGTACTATGGTCCATACAAGGTGTTGCAAAAGATTGTTACTATGGCATACAAATTAGAGCTTCCTACTTCTTTGTGAGTGCATCCAGTTTTCCATGTTTCATGCTTAAATAAGGTTAGAGGGGAAAAAATTCTAGTTCAAACAATATTTCCAGAACTTGATGAGAAAGGAAAAACCATATTGGAACCTGAAGCATTCACGGAAACGAGAACTCGACAGCTACGAAATCAATCAATTTCAGAGTATCTCATCAAATGGAAGAACTTACCCACTGAATATTCTACATGGGAGGATGATAATTTTATACAAAAGCACCCAGAGCTACTCAAGCATTGACGACAACACTTTTTTGAAGGAGAGGAGAATGTTAGGTCCCTATATTACTAGTATAGTCCCTTATTGTTGCTAGTGTAACCCCCTTATTGTTATTGTTGTACCCCTATAATCCCCATATTGTTATTATTGTGCCCTTACATTATTATTGTTAGGTCGACTAGGATTACATTGTGGCCCCATGGACTCCTATATATAGAAAGGAGGTTTTTTCATTTCACTCATCCAAGAATTGTTCATTTATGTAATGTATTGGAGGTTGCCCCCTCGAAGTGGCTGATTTCTAAGGCATTGATCTCTCTTCTCTTCTATTTTTGGAGCTCGTTTCATAACAAAATTTTACTGTAATAATTGTTTTTTTAATGGTTTCTTTTTTATTTAATACATGGTAAGTAAAAAAAAAAAATTTGTTGTTCATTCAGAAAAAATAAAAAATAAAATAAAATCCATTCTTATGCTAAAACCTTGATTCTTTTTTTTCTTCCCTTGCTTCTTCTTGTTTTTGTCACTTCAGAATTAGGGATTTTAATTTTAGATTTATAGGGTTTGTATTTCTATATATATAGGCCTATGACCTCTAACCCGTGGGATGAATTGCAGAGTCGAATCCCAATCCTTGTCATCCCTTTCGTGAATTTTTAAAAATAATTTTTTTTTAATAGGTGCACCCTGTGTAAAATAGCGCACCGGTGCACTATTTTATCACAGCGCACCACACATGTACTATTTGATAAAAAAAATCTAAAAACATATTTTTTTTAATCTTTGTTACCTGTGTAAATTAGCGCACCAGTGCGTTATTTCATTATAGCACACTGCACACATACTGTTTGATAAAAACTATTTTTTATTTTATGTATGTGTTAATCGGTGCACCAGTTAACATATAATGGATCAAGTATCCTTGTTGATAGAGAGAATCGTACGGTGATCCCCTATTTTCTCGGTGCATTTATAAGGACATGTCGCATTGCCCCCTCCATGACATCATATGCTACAAAAACTAACACTAGAGCATTTTTATTAATTTTCTCTGTTAATCGATGTTCTGGTTAACATATAATATACTAGTTCTCCTTGTTGACAGAGGGCACCATATGGTGTTTCTAACTTTTTGGTGGTGCGTTTATAAGAACACGTCACACCGACGTCGGTGCATACTTCTTGAAAGGCACACCATTTTCTTGATTTTTTTTTACCTGAAAATTTTGTGATTTATTTATAAAAAATATTAATGAATGGTATGGTACAGGTTTCATACTGATACATAAATGGATGACAAGAGATCAAGTAAAAAAAATACTAATAGCACATCGAGAAAAGAAAAAAGGCAAGTTATTTGTAAATTCTTTACAAAAATTATTATTTTTGAACTATATATAAGTTTAACTAATATGTATTTTTTACTGTGTATCATGCAAAGCCACAAAATGATGAAGCTTGATAAGATTATTTTTGATCTAGGTCCATAAGAGCATAAAATTTTGATGGAAAATTTACAGAAGGATGAATAAGGTGAATCAAAAAATACTATTGATCTAATATGAGTTTCTTTTTTCAATTTCATTAATAATATGCTTAAAAATATTACATAACATGTTTGAAACAATTTATTAATTCACATATGTCTAATCTTCTACATGGACCTGAAACTTGCAAAAGGAACGTTGGTCTAAGAAAAGAAAAAAAATAGAACAGGAAAATGAAAATGAATTGCTCCTTAGCTCATCTGGAGTGGTGTTGGAGGTTAACGAGAGGGGAAAAAACTTTTACAAAACTTTGAGGGATCTAGTGGAACGAATGTATATATTTTATTTCCATTTACAATACAAAGATCAATCCAATGATTCCAAGAACCAAATTTTATCTAAACTACGGGATGTGTTTCCAGAGAATTGGTTAATGGGACATGTTAGAGTTTTAATAGCAAAAACATACAACAACAAAAACAAGGAATGAAAAATTAATATTACTTTAAATGTTTTTCTAGAATTAGATGTATATATTACTAGAAAGAAATCATTTATAAATATCACTTTTGTTATATTTACTTTGCATATATCATTATAAAAGTTAAATAGTTCATTGCCATTGTTTAACCAACTCTTTTGGAAAAATCACAATATCATTTGGAGGGTCGAAGCGTTTAGAACAACCCAATGTAGTTCATCATCGAGACTCTTCTACCTGTGCTGATCAGAATAGTCGAATATAAATACTACTAAGATGCAACGGTCACCAATCAAAACCTAGTCAATATTTAATAACGTTATAAAATATTAATAAGCAAAAATAAAATCTAATATTAAAACTAAAATTGTCATTTTACATATTTAGGAAGATTATGAAAATCTAAAAGGATGAACGAGCTGATATCATAAATATGCTAATTGTTGGCAATATGATGCAATGTGTTGTCCTTGATGGCAACCTACTTGATGAAATAAGATTGTTGGCAATATGATGCAATGTGTTGTCTGTGATGGCAACCTACTTGATGGAGTTGTCCTTGATGGAAACTGACTTGATGAGGTGTCTTTGGATGGAAACCTACTTGATGAAGTTGTTCTTGATGGAAACATGCTTGATGAGTTGCCTATGATAAGTAACCTATGTGTTAAATATGTAAGGATGATGTATCTTGTGTTAAATAAGGAAGGATGATGTATCTACAGATCAGCTCAGAAGTAACAGAAGAAAGGAATTACAGTAAGTGCCAGAGAAATGATAAATATGATATGTCACAAAGCATACACGGGTTTGTAAAGGAGAAGTAGCGTATGCACACGGAAAAGTACGTACCAAGTAGCGTATGCCTATTTGCACTCTAAATTTATAAAACCAAGGGACATTACCATGGTATTGGCCCATAGTATTGAGCGCTGGATTATCTATTTGATCCCGTCCAGGAATACCATCGGAGGTTGAGTGGTTTTGACTCATGGTATTGATAAAGGCTAAACCTATATAAGGAGAAGATAATAATAGTGCAATGGGTGTATAAGTCTGGGTTTTAATGAATAATTCACTTTGAAGTATATCTGCATGGAAGGGTAATAGTTTATTGATTGATCTGAATTAATAATGCACCTATGAAGAAAATGATGAAGAGGGATCTCTAGATCTGAAATGACTATGTATTTTCTACATCTGTTTATGGAATGTTTAGATCTGAGATGAGGCGAATATTTTCTGAAGTGAAGGGTAAGATCTGAGCTATTTATCTGTTTTGAAGAGTTGCACAGCCCTACAAAGTTTGAAGATATATACGCAGGTTCGCTTCATAAAAAGCGCGTGCATACGTAGGTTGGCTTCAGAAAAAGCATGTATGGAATGTGAGGTTGGTTCTGGAATATGTGCAGAAGTATACGCAGGTTTGTCTCTATGAAAGTGCGTATATATGCAGGTTCATTAAAGTAAAAGCGCGTATGGAATCTAGGGTTTTGCTGAAGTATGTGGAATGAAATGTCTGATCTGTTATGCTGGTTTACTATTATCTGTCAATAATGTATTCATACAGATATGGGTTGTTTGAATGTTGAATATGCTGATGATTATGTTAATTAAAGATCAAGTTGTTGGTTGATTGGTTGATGATTCAATGAATGAATTGATGGGGTTATAAGTTTCAGTTTGATGTATGTTGAGCTTAAATGTGTGGAGGGTACGCTGAAAATTTCGATGAAAAGTGGCTCACAAAGTATGTTGTATGAAAGCTATTGGATCCGTGTAAAAGATGAAAATTGATGAAACGTGGTCTACTTATGGTGCTGGGAGAGGGTCGAAGCCGCGGAGGGGGCTGGTAGCTCCTTCCAGAGGGTAGCCGGTAAACGAGAGCGGGGGTAGTAGCTCCTCCCTTCCAGGAGAGGCTGGTAAACGAGAGCAGGGGGTTGTAGCTCCCTTCCAGGAGAGGCTGGTAAACGAGAGCAGGGGGTTGTAGCTCCCTTCCAGGAGAGGCTGGTAAACGAGAGAAGGTTGTAGCCTTCTGCAAGTGGGTGCCTACGTGCTAGTATGAGTCTGCGCCAGTACATGGTTGTAAGATGTTTTCTTTATAATAAATATTGAAGACAGAGATGACGGCAGTGGTGGTTTTCTCCCGAATTGGGTTTCCACCTTAAATCCTGGTGTTCATGTGTGTTTCTTATGTGTGATGGTTTATTATGTTATTACTGCACATGCTTACTGCTAACTGAACATCTAATGAATGAATGATGCAATGATCTAAGTAAAGAATTATCTGCATAATAAGATCTCTGGTAATACGCAAGTTTCATTAAGGATATCCACGTGTATACACGATTTGGGTTCATTAAAGTAGCATATGGGTTTTAGAGAAAGAAAAAGTAAAAAAATTTCAGTCTGCACTAAATACTGATTCACCCCCCCTCCCCTCTTAGTATTTTTCCCAACAAGTAAGAATGTCCAAAAAGGTGTACAAGGAGATGGTCAAAGAAATGGATATAATTGGATCGCACGAGGAGCCATCTCAACACCAATTTGCTTTAAATGTAATATGTAATCATTGATTTTTTCGATTGGGTAAAATAAATAAACAATTTAGAATTAAATATTAATTTTCAAGTATTTTATTGCAGAAAATAAAAGAAAATGGAACCCATTCAACACATGAAACAGGATGACAAGGAAGAAAACAATTGATATCTAAGTTTGTGAGTAATTTTTACTTCCTTATAACAACTTAACTAGATTTAATTTTTGTATATTTTAAGTTGTTTTACAACAATCATCATTGAATGTCTTCAAACAGGTGCTAAAATACAAAGAAGAACCATCAGACAAATTGATTGACATTGGGTTAAATATGTGTTGTCGATATATGTTGGCATATCATAAATTAATTGTGGAATTTGTAAGCATCTATCAATATTCTGTTACTTAGCTCCATCTATAATTAAGAGAGGAAAAAAAACTTTTATATTAAATATATGATTTGTTATGGAGTATAAAACTTGGAGGAAACAAAGTATGGAACTGCGCCAACAAATGAAATGTTGAAAGATGGCATGAAATTTGGTTTTGAAAGAATGTGTATAGTTCACGAGTCAATTCTTGCTACGGTATCTCATTTCTTTTCAGTTTACATTGATGTATATCATTTAATATTGCAATTTTCATTATTCTCACCAATGTATATACACTCATTACAGTTTATTTTTATGTTTGTAGATGGAAGTTGCAGAAGAAGAAAACAATCAACACGATGAACAAAACATTCCTCAAATAACCCAAGTCATGCAAGTAGCGCAAGCAGTGATATAAATTCAAGTGAAGAATGATGATCAATATGTTTGGATATCAAAGCCAAGCGTTGTATTTTTTGAAATATTTTTCTGTGAAATCAAACATTTTTTTTAATGTAGTGGACATAGTGTCCAAACTGAAATACAAAGGGATACCAATAATTATCCCATTTTGTATGAAAAAGAGTGTCTTATATATGGGTGAAAATGTGAAGCTGGGTTACACTTTTTGCCCTTTTTTGAGAAAATTTTTTCATTTTTTTGGGTTCTTCAACTTTCTGCAAACTATAACAATTTTTCCGTGTAGAATTTCATTTTGCGGTAAAAATAAAAGTTGTGAGAAATTTTGTTAGCTTTCTATTACTTATTTTTTGAAATTTTTTTATGCGGATTTGATATGTCAACTTACCGTTTCTTTGAGTGTGTGTTTCTTAACAATCAAAGAATTCATAAGTAGTCATGTTATGTGGCAACGTTGTATTCATTGAAAATTCTTGTTTTTGAAAAAACAAAATGTGTTACAACAATCTAGATAGAGTCTACTTTGGTTTCATCATATTTACAAAGCCAATGGATGCATATCATAATTACTAGAATTTTTTGAACTGGTCTAATACGAAAAACTGCGTATTTTTTATATGTTTCGTGTGGCAACAAATTTCTTAACATACAAGTTATAAAATAAAAATCTAAAAGCTACCCATTACAGTCAACGGACCAATGTAATGCTCCATAATTTTTTAAATTTTTTTTACAATGTATTTTGGGAGATACAAAATTTTGATTTCACCGAATCACGATGACCCTCAAAAATTGTTTGCACTCATTTTATTAGAAAAATAATTAAAATTAATAAACGTTTACGAAATTTCATAAAATTTATATTTCCTGCAAGTAGATTCAATTCTGAAAATGCTTGTCTTGGTTCCGACAGTTAATTAACAAGTTTTCATGGAGTTTAATCAGTCCAAAGTTGCAGAACCGTTTTCAGAGCTTCACTCTGCGTAATCGGTGACGCGTTAGTTCGGCCGAACTATTAGCGACAGTTCGGCCGAACTATGTTTTCCGCTTATGGGCCGCTAAAACTAACGGCTTAATAGTTCGGCCGAACTTATTATCAAAAGTTTGGCCGAACTATTGTGTAATTTTCCGTCGGCCGGAATTTTTTGTGGAGCCCCCTACAAAACACATATTTCGCGGTCAATATAAATTGCCGCGAAATGATTCACAATTTTCGCACATTTCGCACTTCATTTCATCTTACAACTTGTTTTGAATTCAAAAAATTTTCTTCAAAGTTTGGGGTCAAAAAAATTTTTTGGAAGACATTTTCTGGAGGCGGCGTGATTTTTCTTGGAGGTTCAAAGTTTGAATTTAAAAAAATTTTTTGGAAGACATTTTTGGAGGCGACGTGATTTTTCTTTGAGGTATGTACGTGTTTTGTGTTGAAATAAATCTTTTGAGCTTTTTTGTTCAAAAAATTTTCTTTACATTTTAAGATTTAAAGAATTTTTTGGAAGACATTTCTTGGAGGCGGTGTGATTTTTCTTAGAGATATGTACGTGTTTTGGATTGGATTACGTATTTTTTAGAAAAGATTTTTTTAAATTAAATCTTTTGTGATATTGTTTGTAATTGAGTTATTGTCTATTTTTTTAAAGGAAATTTTTTAAACCTCATACCCTATTATCATGGGAAATCGAAGAACTTGTGTGAGAAAATATGATCGAAAAAGAAAGCCCGAGGAACGTAGAGAAGAGACAAGACAATATCGCAAAAGAAAGTTAGAGGCTCTCTCAAATATTGAAGAGGAAAATCAACCTCAAGCAGAAATTGA
The DNA here is from genome assembly GCA_034641835.2 of Pinus albicaulis. Taxonomy (NCBI): domain Eukaryota; kingdom Viridiplantae; phylum Streptophyta; class Pinopsida; order Pinales; family Pinaceae; genus Pinus; species Pinus albicaulis. Next base: position 700,741,953 of record CM076576.1, on the reverse strand, counting down.
AGCAGGTATGTAAATGTAAATATTACATGCTCTATTGATATATATTTAAAATTTCCCTAATGTAAATTGTAACGCTTAATTTTTATTTGATAAACTAGTTTGAAAAATATTTTGTTTGATGTACACAGACAGAGATATTCCTCAAAATATTGAAGAAGAAAATCAACCTCAAGCAGAAATTGAAGCAGGTATGTAAATGTAAATATTATGATCTATTGATATATTTTTAAAGTTTCCCAATGTAGAATGTGAAGCTTAATTTTTATTTGATGAACTAGTTTGAAAATATTTTGTTTAATGTAAACAGACAGAGATACTCCTCAAAATATTGAAGAAGAAAATCAACCTCAAGCAGAAATTGAATCGGGTATGTAAATGTAGATATTATGATCTATTGATACATTTAAAATTTTCCTAATATTTATTGACATATTTATTAATTTAGTTATTTATTGAATATGTACTATTTTTTCGAATATGTACAGATGAAATCACTATCGATAATGAGATGTTAGAAAATGTCGACACTCGCACATATGGAGATAAAAAACCCGACTATTTTATACGATATCGTGTCGAGAAAATTTTGGAAATGTTTTTCAAAACTGAGGTGACAGTTCAAGCTCAAATGTTGAAATGTCTCTTATCATCAAGGAAATTAAAAGAAGCGACGACACTATTGGGTATTCGAAAATCAACCAAAGATAAAAAAATGAAAGAAGAGGTTATAAAAAATATTAGTGCTATAGAGTCAATTAGGAGATCTAGAGATAAAAATGTTTCAAATATACGTAGAGGAATACAAATGGCAATGGTTTCACCAAGTACTCAAGAGAATCGTTTGAATCTAGCATCTATGGCACGAGCACTGGGAACCTCGCGAAAAAATCTGCACAAACATCGAAAATTTCGACTGCAAATAGACGTAAATGATGAACTCGCTTGTTGGAGAGCTATTTTTAGGCAACCATACAAAGATAGACTTGGAGAAGATGTTAAAAAAATAATATATGAATATTGGAAGAACAATTCGCGTGTTTCACCCACTGCAAGACATGTGATGCGAAGAATAATAGCGCGAAATCAATACGAAGAACATGAAAAACATCTCTTGGAAACCACTCAAATAGAGTTATTCAACAAGTTCAAAGAAGAGAATCGTCAAATTCAAGTTTCACTCAGTGCTTTTGTTCAAAAAAAACCATGGTATGTAAAACCTATCACCATACGCGACACTTGTTGTTGCCGTTATCATGTGGAATTTGAGTTATATTATGACACATTCCTTGATTTTGGTAGAACATTATGGAAGGATTCACCTCCTCCTTCCACTATCCGTGAATTCATATCTCAAATTCTATGTGAAAGAGAAAGCGATGAACTATTTTACAAAAAGAAATGTGTTGGTGGTAAAAATGCGATGATTGTGGAAATTTGACTAAATTTCAAAACAAATATCGTATTGATATAAATGATCAATCATTGTCCAACATGAAAGTGAAATGGAAGAGATACGAATATACCAGTACATCGATTCAAAGAGCAGATAGTGTTAAAAGAATCGAATTACGAGAAGACGAAATTTTTCTAATAGACTTTTTGAGAAAGTTTGAAGCAGAAATTTACAAATACACCATGCATTCCCATAAAGCTCGATGGCAAGACTTGCAATTCAAAAAATCTCGTGAAGTTTTTCCACCAGGAACCATTTTGTCAGTGATTGATTTTGCAGAAAACTACACATTTGCTCCATAAAAAGAAATTCAGAGTGAATACTATCACTCTGACCAAGTCTCCATGCTCGTTCATATTCTATATAGACATGCTGAACAAAATGTCGATCATATAGAAAGCACGAGTGAAAATCGACATATCATTAAAGAATATCATTTTTATATCAGTGACGATCGTACGCATGATACATGTTTTGTACAACATTGTTTTGAAAAAAATTATGATTCATTGAAAAATCGTGGAATAACATTCAATGAACATTGGATATGGTCAGACGGATGCGCAGGTCAATTCAAATCTGCACGATCATTTTTTTGGTTGTGTCGTCTTCATAAGAAAACCTCCATTAAACATTGTTGGAATTTCTTTGAGATTGGCCATGGAAAAGGAGAACATGACGGTGCAGGAGCATGCATAAAACGAGTACTTCGAAGATATCAAATGAACCACTTTGCACGCCGACTTGCAAACGCTGAAGAAGTTGTTCAATGGTGCAAAAATGCTCTAAGCCATGAGATTAACCCATCACGAGAAGTGCAAAGGTACATTCAATTTAATTTATATTGGTAATCTAATTTTAAACATTGTACATTTATCATGCAATGATTATTTTTAATTGTATTTTGATATCATATTTACAAATTCTTTTTCTAATTTTCCATATAAAGGTTTTTCCGGCATATTGGAATCGGAGACGTAAATAGATCAATTGGAAATGAAGTTGGAACAATAAAAGGGACTCGAAAATTGCATTCAATTCAAACAAAATTGTCCACAAATGTGTTTGCATTGGATAAAAGAAAATATTCTTGTTTTTGTGATGTTTGCTTAGACAACACAAAATCCAATGACGTCTGTGAAAACAAAATGTATGTGAACGATTGGAAACATACAGAGCTAAATACAAAGGGAAAAATGTCTGTTGCAATGATTAAAGAAATGGAATCAGATGAAACTACAATATCATCCGATGGTGATCGAGTTTCTGATCTTGTTAGAGAAGGTAACATTTGAATTACTTTTTAATGATTTAAAGATTTACAAATTTAAATTTAAATATGCATAATTAAATGTTAAATTTATTTTATTGTGCAGGAGATGTTTTTGCTGTAATTGCACCTATTGACAACGATGAAAATGTGAAGTATTATTTGATGCGTTGCACCGAACAAAAAATGAAATTATTACAAGACTATAATGATCACGGATTTCAGTATGACAAAGGGTCTATTATACTGAAAGGTTATTTTTTCAAACAAACTCGTTAAAGTGGAGACTTTGTTTACTTCGAAGACTATGAACCCGATTCCATAAGTTGTCAATATAGTCACTTGGTGTGTGCAGCACGCATAAAGTTGATAGAAGTTCAATCAAAGAAAAAATCAAAAATTAAGAAATGGAAAATGTCAAAATCCGATCATGAACGGATTATTGAGGATGGAATTCCATTAGAATTTTTTTGAGTGAAGTGTTAGGACAACAATTTATTATCTTTTAAACCTTTCAGTACTCAACTAAAAATTGAACTGCTTATGTTATTTGTGGTTTGCAAATGTTACAAATTGTTTGGGTACAAGCACGTGCTCTAGTTTCCACTGAAAATAGTTTTTCTATACATGTGCATTGATTAAAAATGTTAAATATGTATTGGATATATATATTCTAGAATGAAATTAATTGTTCTTGTATATTAATTGTTTTTGTATATGTTCTCCGACCATATGGTACAAACTATTTCACTTTATTTTGTAAAGTCAGATTCTGTCCCCATATGGCCTAGCCTCCAAGGGACGAGATAACAAGTGGTTGTCCCCACTTGCCCGAATCTCGGCTTTTAAGTACAATTTTACTGTTTATGTCGAGCATCTTACATGATGTCCTAGCCAAAGATAGATTCTCTTTGTTTCAAGTTTCTCGTAAAAGTTGTCACTGAATGCCCCGCTCGAACTCTTTTAGTAAACACCATACCTCATCTCTCTTGCTCTCCAATATTATTAGGTTTAATTATTATAACACAAAAATCGTTCTAGACATTATCAATAATTTTTTGCGCTTAAAGTAAAATCAATGAACATTATTAATCCAATGTATTTACAAGTAATGTACCATCATACATGCAATTATATCAAATTAGAAATCAACATATACAATGAAATCAATGGGGATTGTCTTGTTGCAAGTAGTTCATAATTTCAATTTACCATATGTGCAAATGTAGGTTGAAACCATCCAAAACTTTAAGTTGTAAATTGAAACCATCCAAAACTTTAAGTCTTAAAACCCTTTCGATTATATATTGTGCATCATTAAAACATTTAACATTTAAAGTTCATTAAATATCACATGCAAAATGTAGATTGAAACCATCCAAAACCGGAGTTTTAAAAACTTCACATGCCATGCCAATTATAATTCAACAATCCAACAAAAACATTTAACAAATTAAATATCACACGCCACACTAAGACGACCACACTAAGAGGATTGGTGCACTTCGTTTGGAAGGAGTCAATATATGTCGTATTAGAGCGATTAGACAGAATTCGAAAAGGAAAGAGCTTGAACCAATTCAAACAGACCCAGGATCGAATTGTTCTATGGAGCTTCATGAGAAGAGATATGTGAAAAGCATTGTTAAGCCATGCCAATTATAATTCAACAATGCAACAAAAACATTTAACAAATTAAATATCACACGCCAAAGTCGTTTCAAGTTTTTGGTAAAAGTTGTCGCCGAATGACCTACTAGAATATTATAAATACTCACTTTGTAAGATCATTTGGCATTCGAAAAAATTCAAAAGTCTTAGACTGTCAATCAATTTAAAGTATCATTCACCATAGGGAGTGTAAAATATTCAATGTAGGTTGGTGACGATGCTCACTCCTAGCTTGAAGCAGCGCCAATGACCAATTATTTAATGAATTCCAATGCACTAGACCAACATTGGTTCAACCTACTTGGTTTTTCACGCAAGAAATTCCAAGGATGGACTTTCTAGACAAACTGCTGAAATTGAAAAGCTTGACATGGAGATACGACAAGGTGAACAAAGACTTCAGGAACACTTTATGGAAAGGGCTCACTTGAAGGAAATAAGCACCACGTTGCAGGGTAAAGTCAAGAACATGGAAGATAAGATCAAGAGGGACTTTCTTGATCCGAAAGCTATTGGTTTGAAGAAAGAAAATGCATGTGTTGGCACACTTGGAAAAGAAGACGACCACACTAAGAGGATTGGTGCACTTCGTTTGGAAGGAGTCAATATATGTTGTATTGGAGCAATTAGACAGAATTCGAAAAAGAAAGAGCTTGAACCAATTCAAGCAAGCCCAGGATCAAATTGTTATATATGGAGCTTCATGAGAAGAGATATGTGAAAAGCACTGCTAAGCCAAGGTCTAGTTCGAAAAACATATTGGAAGAGGAAATGTTGAAGAAGATTGCGAAAGTAAGGCACAAGACAAGGAGGAATGATGATGAAAGTTCCTTGGACTTGAGATTCATGTCTACAACCGTACATGGGAAAAAGTTCTTTGCTTTGATAGACATGGGGCTACCCATAGCTTCCTAAGTCGAAAGGCAGCTTCATCTCTTAGAAAGAGGAAGGCTAGCATCGAGAAAGAGTTGAGTGCTTTCAAGGCAGTCAACTCAAGGATAAAAGTAGCACGACCGGTGTCATGAAAAGCACACATGTGAGAGTAGGGTCATGGTTTGGAAAGATAGACTTAAGAGTCATTGACATGGATGATCATTCTATGATGGACCATACCAAAGATGGACCGAGACATGAACTCTTAATTCTTGTGATCAATCTTAAACTATTTTATGAAAGATAGATAAACCATTTAAATATTTAGCTCAAACTCTTGTAGTAAACACCATACCTCAAGTCTTTCTTGCTCTCCAATATTATTAGGTTTAGTTATTATAACACAAAAATCATTCTACATTGTCAATAATTTTTTGCGCTTACACTGAAATCAATGAACACTATTAATCTAATGACTTTACAAGTAATGTACCATCATACATGCAATTATATCAAATCAGAAATCAACATATACTACATAATGAAATCAATGCGGATTGTTTTGTTACAAGTAACATTTCAATTTACCACATGTGCAAATGTAGGTTCACATTCTATCATTCATGTAGTTTTAAAAACTTCAGATACCATTAGAATTATAATTCAACTATCCAACAAAAACATTTAACATTAAATATCACATTCCATGCCAATTATAATTCAACTATCCAACAAAAATATTTAACATTAAATATCTACCACATGTGCTAATGTAGACCTTCACATTCTATCATTCATGTAGTTTTAAAAACTTCAAATACCATTAGAATTATAATTCAACTATCCAACAAAAACATTTAACATTAAATATCACATGCCATGCCAACTATAATTCAACCATCCAAAGAACACTGAAATCAATGAACAAATTATTAATCCAATGACTTTACAAGTAATGTACCATCATATGTATGCAATTATATCAAATCAGAAATCAACATATAATGTAGTGAAATCAATGGGGATTGTCTTGTTACAAGTAACATTTCAATTTACCACATGTGCAAATGTAGGTTCACATTCCATCATTCATGTAGTTTTAAAAACTTCAAATGCCATGCCAATTATAATTCAACTATCTAACAAAAACATTTCCAACAAAAATATTTAACATTAAATATCAAATGTCAAATGTAATTCAATGAAAACATTACTTCACATTCACATGCCAAAAGTACTAAAACCATCCAAAGAAAACTGAAATCAATGAACAAGTTATTAATCCAATGACTTTACAAGTAATGTACCATCATATGTATGCAATTATATCAAATCAGAAATCAACATATATAATGTAATGAAATCCAATGACTTTACAAGTAATGTACCATCATATGTATGCAATTATATCAAGTCAGAAATCAACATATATAATGTAATGAAATCAATGGGGATTGTCTTGTTACAAGTAACATTTCAATTTACCACATGTGCAAATGTAGGTTCACATTCCATCATTCATTTAGTTTTAAAAACTTCAAATGCCATGCCAATTATAATTCAACTATCTAACAAAAACATTTCCAACAAAAATATTTAACATTAAATATCAAATGTCAAATGTAATTCAATGACAACATTACTTCACATTCACATGCCAAAAGTACTAAAACCATCCAAAGAAAACTGAAATCAATGAACAAGTTATTAATCCAATACAAGTTATTAAAAACTTCAAATGCCATGCCAATTATAATTCAACTATCTAACAAAAACATTTAACATTAAAATCACATGCCATGCCAATTATAATTCAACTATCTAACAAAAACATTTAAAACATTAAATATCACATGCCATGCCAATTATAATTCAACTATCCAACAAAAACATTTAACATATATGTCCAAAAATATGTCCAAAAATATGTCCAAAAAACATATTGTAATAAAATATGTCCAAAAATTGTAAATCTCACTCAAGTATCAAACTGTATCAAGTTTAACAAATTTTAAAACCATCTAAATTTTGAAATAAAATCAAATCTACTGTATGTCTTGTCCGTCAAATGGAAGATCTAGCCTCTGGGTCCCGATTGGCTCGCTACCTTGTAAAGGGAAAAACTACATACACAATGTACATGTACTTGAACATTAAAATTTGAAGTTTTAAAAATTAACGAGAATATATATATATCTAGAACTTCATGTAAAAAACAAAATATAACAAAAAAATCGCGCAATACCTCGTAAGGTTGCCTCTCCATTTGATGAAGAGTATCTGCCATAGAAACATCTCTAGTGGTAACCTGTACAATATACATGTACAATTAAATATAAATTTATATATATATATATATATATATATACAGAAATAATTTATATAAATTAAAAACTTTCAAATGAAAATGCACGTGTGTACATATATATAAACTTATTTGAACAATAATATTAAAAAAAAGAACTAAAGACAACTTTTTCAAATGCTGTGGATGTCCCTATCTCCGTCGCTAAAGTCCTCGGATTAAAAAAATCTTCTATACAAACCTAAATTCAAAAAATTTTAAATAACTCAAAATATAGATCTCTCTCTCTATATCTCAATTTTTTATGGAACTTTTTGAGGTAAAATAAATTTTGAACTTGTGAAAAATTGTCCATACTTGGTCATCTCCCAATGAAGTAGAAGGTATATCTCCTAAAGAAGAAGAAGGTACCGGGATCCCAAAAACATCAGACGGAATCGGTACCTGTTAAAACATTTTATCGAATTATATATACATACATGTACATGTGTGGCAACAATTATTTATTTTAGAGTCACTTAAAAAACACTAACATACATGTGCCAACATATCATGATGGGCAGACCCATCTGCATCGTTTGAGCCAGAGGTCCCGAACGTAATATTAACATTTTCATCACGCATCATGCCTGAGAACTGCAAATGGTGTTTTAACATATAATCATACATTTTTGTTAGATTTATGTACACATACATATAAATGTATACATGTGTACATACACATGTATTTATTACAAATTGTACACATGTATATGTAAATATAATTTCAAATCCTAAGGTCACTAACACATACCGTTCCGGTGCCCTCTTCCTCACGAAAAATTAGGTCTTGCATACCATTGCGACAATTTATTGCGTATGTTCGGAGATCTTCAACATTCATGTTGTAAATCTCCTCATCTGTATGATAAACAAAATTGGCACGTGCATATTGACGTGTTCTTTGTCGATTTAAGCCAAGATCGACTCCACTCAATCCGCTATGAACATTTTCAATCATAACATCTCTTGCTTCACGACTTATTTGAGAAGTCGCATCCATCTCTGATCGCAAGGTTTCGACTCGAGACGGTCGACTCACCAATGGCGGCTCAAGGCGAGGCAACTCCACATCTCGCTTTGCGCCCTTACGTTGACATAATCGACCTCTCCCTGGGCCAAAAAATTCTGAAGGAAGATCATTGTAGTCGGGTTTCATACCCTTAAAAAATTCTGCATAAAACATTTGTGCAAAATAAAGAGGAACCTCATCGTTCCATGGAAGCCTTCCAAAGGCCGCAAGATGTCGACTATACAAATATTTTGATATGTCTGGGTGCTTGAAATACTGCACCTTCAACATCTTTCTTTTTGGCCCTTCCTTAAAATTAAACATTGACTTAGCATCTTGTTTTGAAACTTGTTTTTTTATGTCCTGCCATTTATCGGGACCTATCACTGCTTCTCTTCTCTGTCTCATCACTTCTACAAACGAATCAGTGGTTGGCCCCAAATCTTTGTACACTTTTACCATTTCACTCAATGAATGTGCAACTATCCGTAGGCTTTGTCTACTCTCAGCAGGTATAGTCAAATCCTGGAGATCTGTCTGCAATTTTGCATAAAGGCTTTCACACCTTTGTAAGGTGCATTCCGCCATGTTCCTTTCCCATGGTATATCAGTAATCTCAGTCGGATAAGTTGTGCTAGGTTGACAACCTTCTTCTTCAATGTAGCGCGCTGCCCTGCGTCTTTTTTGACCACTGGCTCGAACATTTTGAGCCTCTGCATCAATATATATATAATTTCATATATTAGAAAAAACATGTGTAAAAAAAGTTGCAAAAATTTAATGAAAAAATATTGAAATTGATGGCAACCTTGATGTTGTTGGTTAACATCATCTCCAACATGACCCTGCTGAGAACCAGACCCACAGCGACCCTGCTGAGAACCAGCAGCCATTGATTGCTGGCCTTCGGGGGAATAAATATCACCCCCTTCCGGCACCATGTTACCTCGACCGGTTGAACCTTGGCCACACTCCATTGATGGAGTAGAAAGCCTTCTCCTCTTGCCTCCTAAAAATTAAAATCTGAAACTTGTTAACAACTAATTTCACTCACAAAGTTAGTAAAAAAATCAATTCCATATGTACACACATGTATGTAGATTTAAGATTATATTTAAATACTCTGAACATCCTCCGATCCCCGAGACTCCATATGGGATTCGGTTGATCTTCGTCTTTCATCCTCCATGATGTATATCTATTGGTCAACATTCACAAAATAGATTTCAAAAAATCAATACCTCAGAGTAAAATCCAATTTGGGGATGTTAAATCCAATATGTTCTATATTTCTTACACTTCAGCCCTCCTATTTTTCTTTCCAACCAAGGTTTATAAAATAACATGAGAAGCAACATGAGACTTAGAACAATCATTTTCATTATCTATATGGAAGGCTACGTGTACTATATCCCCTTGAGCTTAAGGGTATGTAGTTTGTCAATTTTTATCATATATTTTTTGGTAAGTGTAAATGTTTTTTTTTATCTATAGTACACGTCATGAGTTCCCCACTTTTACCTTATGTAAAGCATGATTCTAGGATTTCTACATACCCCCACTTTTACCTTATAATCATTGGTGCCTAATGTGGGGTGGACAATTTAAATCAAGTTCGTATCAAAGTACAATTTAGCTCATTTTAGTCAAGGTTAGTTAGAAGAATTAGCTAGTGGTTTCCCTCCTTCCCTCCCTTCTAAAATAATTATGTTTTGCGGGTCAAAAAGCCAAAATATGGAGACAATTATCACCAAATCCAACGTACGATTATGCATGATGGAGACTATCTAGCGCTTTCCCTTGTTAGAGAAAGTACATGAGCTCTATTATTTGAGCTAAGAGTCAGTTGTTTGAAGAGGCATGTTTTGTCAACTTGTCTGGTTGATGGTTTTGTACACCAATATGTAAGAGTACATGGACATATTCACATGATGTGAATTTTTTTTTCTTTGAAGGAGAAAATGATGTGTTTTCAGTTTGATGGTTTTGTTTGTGACAAGATGTCACAAGATTTTGGTGTAAGTGGTGGTGCTACTATCGAGGCATGATGTATGGTGACCAACACATCCTGATATCGTCAGAGATTGAGACAATGTTGTGTATAATGTTTGTGTTTCACATAAATAGACAAGAGGTCATTGGTTCTTAAACCCTTATTACGTGATGAGGTGGCAACATCACATGATGGAGTGGGGAGAAATGGGGGTGCTTAAGGGGTATGAAGGATACTCTTCAACTCATGAAGCATCGGGCATGAATTGGTGGGATGACCTAATGTGTCTCAAAGGGCACACAGGGGACTAACCTTGTGTATTTTTGGTTGAAGGTTCTTTCTAAAATAAAAATTATAAATAACTATGGAAACTTGCATTAACAAATTATCCTACAAAAATTATTGTAGAAAATTTTCAAAATTGAAATGCAACCTTAAATTCCTTTCATTCTTTCATCAACTTTGTTAATAATTGAATAGTCTACTAGTTGACTATATTACCAACTGCAATGAATATTGTCTTTTCCTAATGTTCATTGTGAAATGGATCCTAACATTAATGATAGGATCTTTTCATCTCAAGTTACTAGGTCAGCATCCTAATGGGTAAATTAATTGTGAGATAAATTACAAGCATTAAATGTCAATCCAGGTTCTTATACTTCTGAAGTACACTTGCACAATATATGCTAAAGCCAAAATATGGAGACAATTATCACCAAATCCAACGTACGATTATGCATGACGCAGAATATCTAGCGCTTTCCCTTGTTAAATATATTAACAAGGGAAAGCGCTAGAGATTCTCCATCATGCATAATCGTACGTTTATGATTATAGAGTGAAAAAAATAAAAGAATCAACTTGTAGGGTCATTTAAATGGGGGGTGGAGAATTCCTGGGTCTTTGCAAATTCAAAGTATGGTGCATGTTGCATGAAGCAAGATGTTGAAAGTAGAGTTATGTTAGACACACATAAATGCAACAAATATGGAAATTTATACATGAGCTCTATTATTTCCTTTAATATGTGATCCATGCCTTTCTCTAATTCATATTTTTATCTCTTCTATTAATTATGTTATTCTTTCTATGTATTGTTCTAGTACAAGGGGGTGAAATAATTTCGTATCATTTTCTAAGTGGTGAGGTCCTTTGAATCTCCAATAGTTGTGTTGGTGTGGTGGGAACCATGCTAGGAGTTGGGCATTCCATTGATATGGTCAAGGTACTTAGTGTATGAGGAGCATCCAAAATTAGGCGGATTGGCATCTTGATGAGGGGGATATGTCACTTGATGCATGCAGTGATGATGGTATTTGATGAGTAAAGGACACATATAGATGAGATGAGTGTCTTTAACATAGAGCACTCAAGGGCATGCCAAATACTAATTAACCGAGTTCGTGACATAATAAATGGTGGAAGAGGAATCATCAACACATGAGGTTGGTGTAAGTGGTGGTGCTACTATTGAGGCATGATGTATGGTGACCAACACATCCTGATATCGTCGGAGATTGAGACAATGTCAAGTGTATACTGTTTGTGTTTCACATAAATAGACAAGAGGTCGTTGGTTCTTAAACCCTTATTACGTGATGAGGTGGCAACATCACATGATGGAGTGGGGAGAAATGGGGGTGCTTAAGGGGTATGAAGGATACCCTTCAACTCATGAAGCATGGGGCATGAATTGGTGGGATGACCTAATGTGTCTCAAAGGGCACACGCCGGACTAACCTTGGGTATTTTTGGTTGAAGGCTCTTTCTATTAAAATAAAAATTATAAATAAATATGGAAACTTGCATTAACAAATTATCCTACAAAAATTATTGTAGAAAATTTTCAAAATTGAAATGCAGCCTTAAATTCCTTGCATTTTTTCATCAACTTTGTTAATAATTGAATAGTCTACTAGTTGACTATATTACCAACTGCAATGAATATTGTCTTTTCCTAATGTTCATTGTGAAAATGGATCCTCACATTAATTTGATAGGATCTTTTTCATCTCTCAAGTTACTAGGTCAAAGCATCCTAATGGGTAAATTAATTGTGAGATAAATTACAAGCATTAAATGTCAATCCAGGTTCTTATACTTCTGAAGTACACTTGCACAATATATGCTAAAGCCAAAATATGGAGACAATTATCACCAAATCCAACCTACGATTATGCATGACGGAGAATATCTAGCGCTTTCCCTTGTTAAATATATTAACAAGGGAAAGCGCTAGAGATTCTCCATCATGCATAATCGTACGTTTATGATTATAGAGTGAAAAAACTAACAGAATCAACTTGTAGGGTCATTTAAATGGGGGGTGGAGAATTCCCGGGTCTTTGCAAATTCAAAGTATGGTGCATGTTGCATGAAGCAAGATGTTGAAAGTAGAGTTATGTTAGACACACATAAATGCAACAAATATGGAAATTTGTACATGAGCTCTATTATTTCCTTTAATATGTGATCCATGCCTTTCTCTTAATTCATATTTTTATCTCTTTCTCTATTAATTATGTTATTCTTTCTATGTATTGTTAGTACAAGGGGGTGAAATAATTTCTTATCATTTTCTAAGTGGTGAGGTCGTTTGAATCTCCAATATTTGTGTTGGTGTGGTGGGAACCATGCTAGGAGTTGGGTATTCCATTGATATGTTCAAGGTCCTTAGTGTATGAGGAGCATCCAAAATTAGGCGGATTGGGATCTTGATGAGGGGGATATGTCACTTGATGCATGTAGTGATGATGGTATTTGATGAGTAAAGGACACATATAGATGAGATGAGTGTCTTTAACACAGAGCACTCAAGGGCATGCCATATACTAATTAACCAAGTTTGTGACATAATAAATGGTGGAAGAGGAATCATCAACATATTATTGGTGTAAGTGGTGGTGCTACTATCGAGGCATGATGTAGCGTGGTGACCAACACATCCTCGATATCGCTTCTGAGATTGAGACAATGTCAACAAGTGTATAATGTTTGTGTTTCACATGTGTATACAAGAGGTCGCTGTTCTAAACCCTATTACGTAGATGTAGAGGTGGCAACATCACATGATGGAGTGGGAGAAATGGGGGTGGCGAAAGCAGGTATGAAGGATACCCTTCAACTCATGAAGCATGGGGCATGAATTGGTGGGATGACCTAATGTGTCTCAAAGGGCACACGCGGGACTAACCTTGGGTATTTTTGGTTGAAGGCTCTTTCTATTAAAATAAAAATTATAAATAACTATGGAAACTTGCATTAACAAATAATCCTACAAAAATTATTGTAGAAAATTTTCAAAATTGAAATGCAACCTTAAATTCCTTGCATTCTTTCATCAACTTTGTTAATAATTGAATAGTCTACTAGTTGACTATATTACCACCTGCAATGAATATTGTCTTTTCCTAATGTTCATTGTGAAAATGGATCCTCACATTAATGTGATAGGATCTTTTTCATCTCTCAAGTTACTAGGTCAAAGCATCCTAATGGGTAAATTAATTGTGAGATAAATTACAAGCATTATATGTCAATCCAGGTTCTTATACTTCTGAAGTACACTTGCACAATATATGCTAAAGCCAAAATATGGAGACAATTATCACCAAATCCAACGTACGATTATGCATGACGGAGAATATCTAGCGCTTTCCCTTGTTAAATATATTAACAAGGGAAAGCGCGAGAGATTTTTTTTTGTTTCTTTGAATAGGAAGAAAAAAAAAAAATAATTTTTTTTTTTTAAATGAAAGCTTTGGGGTCCCCCCAGCTTGTGCCTCTGAAAAAAAAAAAAAAAAGGTGAAGCAAGATGTTGAAAGTAGAGTTATGTTAGACACACATAAAATGCAACAAATATGGAAATTTGTACATACCATTATTTCCTTTAATATGTGATCCATGCCTTTCTCTAATTCATATTTTTATCTCTTGTATTAATTATGTTATTCTTTCTATGTATTGTTCAAATACAAGGGGGTGAAATAATTTCTTATCATTTTATAAGTGGTGAGGTAGTTTGAATCTCCAATAGTTGTGTTGGTGTGGTGGGAACCATGCTAGGAGTTGGGCATTCCATTGATATGGTCAAGGTACTTAGTGTATGAGGAGCATCCAAAATTAGGCGGATTGGGATCTTGAGGAGGGGGATATGTCACTTGATGCATGCAGTGATGATGGTATTTGATGAGTACAGGACACATATAGATAAGATGAGTGTCTTAACATAGAGCACTCAAGGGCATGCCAAATACTAATTTACCCGAGTTCGTGACATAATAAATGGTGGAAGAGGAATCATCAACATATGAGGTTGGTGTGGGGTGGTGGTGCTACTATCGAGGCATGATGTATGGTGACCAACACATCCCGATATCGTCTGAGATTGAGACAATGTCATGTATAATGTTTGTGTTTCACATAAATAGACAAGAGGTCGTTTGTTCTTAAACCCTTATTACGTGATGAGGTGGCAACATCACATGATGGAGTGGGGAGAAATGGGGGTGCTTAAGGGGTATGAAGGATACCCTTCAACTCATGAAGCATGGGGCATGAATTGGTGGGATGACCTAACGTGTCTCAAAGGGCACACGAGGGACTAACCTTGGGTATTTTTAGTTGAAGGTTCTTTCTAAAATAAAAATTATAAATAACTATGGAAACTTGCATTAACAAATTATCCTACAAAAATTATTGTAGAAAATTTTCAAAATTGAAATGCAACCTTAAATTCCTTGCATTTTTTCATCAACTTTGTTAATAATTGAATAGTCTACTAGTTGACTATATTACCAACTGCAATGAATATTGTATTTTCCTAATGTTCATTGTGAAAATGGATCCTCACATTAATGTGATAGGATCTTTTTCATCTCTCAAGTTACTAGGTCAAAGCATCCTAATGGGTAAATTAATTGTGAGATAAATTACAAGCATTAAATGTCAATCCAGGTTCTTATACTTCTCAAGTACACTTGCACAATATATGCTAAAGCCAAAATATGGAGACAATTATCACCAAATCCAACGTACGATTATGCATGACGGAGAATATCTAGCGCTTTGCCTTGTTAAATATATTAACAAGGGAAATCTCTAGAGATTCTCCATCATGCATAATCGTACGTTTATGCTTATAGAGTGAAAAAACTAAAAGAATCAACTTGTAGGGTCATTTAAATGGGGGGTGGAGAATTCTCGGAAAAGGACGTGCAAACTAAAGTATGGTGCATATTGCATGAAGCAAGATGTTGAAAGTAGAGTTATGTTAGACACACATAAAAATGCAACAAATATGGAAATTTGTACATGAGCTCTATTATTTCCTTTTAATATGATCCATCCCTTTCTCTAATTCATATTTTTATCTCTTCTATTAATTATGTTATTCTTTCTATGTATTGTTAGTACAAGGGGGTGAAATAATTTCTTATCATTTTCTAAGTGGTGAGGTTGTTTGAATCTCCAATAGTTGTGTTGGTGTGGTGGGAACCATGCTAGGAGTTGGGCATTCCATTGATATGTAAAATATCAATGGAATTCCCCCACAAATGAGTGAGCAAGAAATTGTGAACCTAAAAGAACAGTGAAAAATTAGTAGAACTTTTGCTCAACATAGATCAAGATATTGAGAATGAAATATTAGTTCATGCATTGCTAGGTGTATCGATAAGTCAAACCCCTGATATCATAAGATATATTAAGAATCAAAAAGTCATAGTGCTTGTTGGTTTTGGTAGTATCCATAGGTTCAACGATCAAAGATTATGAAAGTATTTGAGTCATTTTGTGTGCCCAATGGAAAATTTTGAAGTATCAGTCGCTAACAAAGGAAGCATTTATTGTGGAGGACAACACTATAAAAATAAAACTTAGTATAGGAGAGTTAGATACTATAACTTATCAAGCCCCATGTATGCCATTCCTTTGGGAAAAGTAGATGTGGTTCTAGGGATTAAATGACTATGAACTTTGCGTATAGTTATACAAACTATAATGAATTATTTATGAGATTCAAATTATATGGAAGTGATTATGAACTCAATGGGCTAAGTTCTCCACTTTCTCAAATGATCAGCTCACACAGAAGGGAAAATTTCGTAGAAAAGAGTTGTCGTGGAGTCATTGCTAAAATTTAATTGATGGAAGTGAAGTAGAAATATAATATTCCATTAGAACTAAAATGATCTACCTCTGGCTAGAGATCATGAACATCAAATTGAGCTCATACATAGAAGTACAACTCGTTATAGAAGATCTTATAGAATAATAAACATCTGATCTGAAAATTTTAATTTGGTTCTGTGATTTCACTGACTATTTTAGGGGTTTACAAATCCCAAAGTCCCCAAGATGGGAAAACATTGGACATGGCCCCAGATAGTGAATTAAATCAATGTGCTACATCGGTTTCCCCTTTTCTGAAATTTGGAAGTTCTGTTTTTAAACCTGTAACAATTTCCCTATTTGGGGAGGCACAGCCCACATGGGGGGGTTGCTGCCATTGTTGTTTACTGTTTACTGTACTAGACAATATATGATTATGAAAACACTGATTACTTTTACACCATATTTGGATCTTTATATCCATAGTTGACGTCGGAAAAACATGTGCTCATTAATCTTCTTAGCAGCTGAATCTGCAACTTTCCAAATTTTAGGAAAGAACCTTTGTTTTGATAAGGAAAAGCAATTCCTTGTTCTGGGTTTGGATAGAATAGAAACAAATTCTAATTTGCAATTTTCACTACTCGACATATTAGCTGATAAATTTAAAATGCATGCTAACTAGTCAAATCTTATTGCTCACAAAATGACAAAAGTAGACCTGGATAAAATCAACTCAATCAACTTCTTAATCATTAGACTCATGGCCCCTTCTGTTTTTCGAGAGTAACACTATGTGAATAAGTGCAAATATGACTTGGAATGTGATCTTGATTGTGACAATACATCAAGATTTCCACCTAGATGCTATATGATTTGATAAGCTATTTAATAATTTGGAAGAATGTTCTACAAATTGATATCTAAGACAGATTTCCTGTTGCCTTCAAACTAGAGGAAGAATGTAGGGAAATGGTGGACTTTCATTCGATTGATCTGGGATAGTACTTTGCAGATGAGGTATGAGTCATTTTAAGCATATTAAACTATTGGCGCTCTGCCTGATCATTTTTGGAATATGAAGGCAACATTCTTGTTTTCCATTTACATACAAGAATTCAGATTTTGAATTGTCTTCTACACATTTATTGAAGATTCTAGAAATTAACAAGAATTTATTAAATCAAACATTGAAAAATACAGGAAAATTAATACCAATACATGCTTAAGTTCTATTTTCTTGCAGTTTCAAGAGGCTTATTAAATTACTTTGAAATTATATTTTCATGACAGTTTGAAATTAAAAATGTTGTTTGAAGACTTACCACTCAAAATGTATTGGCGCGTTGAACCTCGACCGGATGCAGCAGAACCTCGACCAGCGATCGATCTTAACGTTGGCGCAGCAGAACCTCGACCAGCAATCGATCTTAACGGTGGCGCAGCAGAACCTCGACCAGCAATCACCCGGAAATCGCCCAGCGCAGCAGAATCTCGACCTGCAAACAGACGCGCGAAAAAACCTCGCCCAGCGAAAAAACCTCGACCTGCAAACAGACGCGCGAACCTCGCCCAGCGCGCGGAAAACAAACAGACGCGCGAACCTCGCCCAGCACGCGGAAAACAAACAGACGCGCGAAAAAGATCAAAACAGTAAACTGACAACCTTCGCAGGCGATTTATTTATAAAAACGGAGTTCGGTCGAACTTTCAACTGAGTTCGGCCGAACTACCATTGCCGGTTTTCCAAACCTCCGGCAAAAATTCTGTTTACTGGGCCGTCACAGTGCCGTCAATATAAACGGATTCAAAAGTTCGGCCGAACGTACTAAAATAGTTCGGCCGAACTATTATAAAGTTCGGCCGAACTTTATAAAAGGTTCGGCCGAACTATTGCCGAAAAATTTTTTTTGCCCCCGATTCTC